>PVKA01009306.1:24143-69047 GCA_004027165.1 Ctenomys sociabilis | reverse complement strand
CCTTGAGGTGTAAGGAAGTTGGGTCAACACTATTGACTTTGGATTTTTTTTTTTTTTTCCTGCGGAACCGGGGATTGAACTCAGGCTCTTGTGCTTGCCAGGCAAGCGCTTATTCTACTGAGCCATCTCCCCAGCCCCGGGATTTTACATTAAAAGTATATGCTAAAATTCTTAGGATAACTAAGAAATGACGTGTAAAATTTCCGAAGGAAAATGCAAAAAGAAGAGGAGGAGCAAAAGTAGAAGCAGCAGCAGACAGCAGGATGAAAAATAAGAAGAGTAACAATAACATACAGAAAATAGGACAACTAAAAGCCAAAACAGAGCAATGTACTCCTGCAATCCCAGCACTCTGGGAGGCTGACACAAGAATATCACAAATTCAAACCCAGTGTAGGCAACATACAATTTTGCCAGACCATCTCTCAAAAAATGATAATAGATGGTAGAAATAAATTGGCCAGGGGTTGGGGAGATGATTCAGTAGAATAAGTGCTTGCCTGGCAAGCACAAGAGTTTGAGTTCAATCCCCAGTTCAACCAAATAAATAAATAAATAAATTTGTCATATCAGTCTTAACAGTAATTTTCAAGACAAAAAAAGTTCCTTTTGGGGGGTGGGGTCTTTTGGAGACACAATTTGCTATGTAGTTCAGACTGGTCTTGAATTTACTTGGTAGCCCAGGCTGGCCTTGAACTCAAAGCAATCTTCCTGCCTCGGCCTCCTAAGAGCTGGGATTACAGGTGTGCACCACCACACACAGCTACAATCAACTCTTAAAAAGATGGATAGACTAGATTTTTAAAATTTAAAATCCCCCTATAGCTGATCATGATGGTCCATGCCTAAATCCCAGTTACTCAGGAGGATGAGCTAAGATATCCATAAGTTTGAAGCATCTGGGCAACTTAGTAAGACGGTCTCAAAATAAAAAACTTAAAATGGCTGAGGGTATACTGAGTGTATCCCAGTAGTAAGAATTCTTGTCTAACATGTGAAGGCCCTTGCTTCCATCCCCAGTACTTCAGTAAACGAATGAATGAATGACTAACTCAACCAAAAGATTGTAAAATAAAAGGACAGTTATTCTAAACAATACCATACAAAAGAAATTGGTTAGAAATATTATCAAACAAAATAAACTTTTACATAAAAAGTATTACCAAGGTAAAATGGGTCAGCATGTAATGATACAAGGTTCAATTCATTAGGAAAAAGTAATTTTAAACTTGATGTACCTAATAGCAGACAGAGCTCTAACAATATTAAAAAAAAAACAAAAAACAATACAGGGGCCACTAAGATATTGGTTGAGACTGAGTGGTGGCACACACCTGTAATCCCAGCTCTTGGGAGGCTGAACACAGGTGGATCACTACAAGTCTGATCTATGTAGTGAGACCTTGTAGACCCTGTCCTAAAATACACACACACACACACACACACACACTATATATATATATATATATATATATATATATGAATATCTTTTTTTTTTTTTTTTGTGGAACCAGGGATTGAACTCAGGCCCTTGCACTTGCCAGGGAAGTGCTTATTCCACTGAGCCATGTTCCCAGCTTATATGAATATCACAATGGAAAAAAACTCATCATTTTCAATAACTGATAGATTGAACAAAAAAATCAATATGAACATAAAAACTTGAATGGTGCGTTTGATTATGTATGTATGCATGTATATATATGCTAGGCAAGTGTTCTACCACTGCCAAATCCCCAGGTCTATATCTAGAACCTATTCCTAACAATTCAAGAATACATATTATGTTCAAATACACATAAAATGTTTTTGAAATTGACCACCCAGTAGGCCACAAAGATGTAGCAAATGTCAAAAAACTTGTATCATACATAGACCACATTTTCTAATTACTATTCAATTAAGTTAAATAGCTCAAAACAAATGACAACTAAAATTTAAAAACAAAACAAAGCAAAATTTCAGTAGAGGACCTAATGGTATATGGGCTGTACTCCCAGCTACTTGGGAGGCTGAGGCAGAAGGATTGCTTGAGCTGAGGAATTTGAGACCAGTCTGGCTAACAAACAGTACTAAGAATCTGGTCTGAAGAACAAAAAAACCTTCAAGGTGCAGAAAAAAACACTGTTGGATACAGAAGAAATGAAAGAATTACATAGTCACAATTTTAAACTACTAGTGAAATCTAAACACAGGCAAAAATCATTAATGGCAGCTAAAACCATCTGTGAAAGGGAAATGTATAATAAGGCTGGTAATAGTCAAATCTTTGGACCAATCTTAACATTATTTTAAAAAGATGTTATTTGCTTTCTTGTACTAATGCAGTACAAGGCACTAACAAGTATATTCATTAAAACATGTTCAGTTTTTGTATTTTAAAACTTTCAATCCTGTAATTCCAGCACCAGGGAGGCTGAGGCAGGAGGCTCATTGTGAATTTGAGGTTAGCCTGGGCCACATAGTAAGTTCAAGGTCAGCCTGAACTACATATCAAGACCACCTCAAAAATAAATTTAAAAAAAATTTGTTAGGATATGCTTGCAATACACAACAATTGTATTCATCTTGAAAGATTGGTATACATAATGTCTATGTCATATTGCATCTTGATCACTTTTTCTAGCTTTGCATCCCTTCCTAGTGTCCTTCTTTGTCCTTAAAACATTTTCTTTAAAAATTCAAACAATTTTATTATGGAAATAAGCAAACATACATAAAAGCAGAGCTGGGGAGGAGGGAGTTGCCAGTGGTAGAGTGTTTGCCTAGCATGTGGGCTTCTGGGTTCAATATCCATTACCACTAAAAAACAAATTTAAATTGAAATGCTATCCATAATTTCAGCACTCTGGGAGACTGAAGCAATTCCAACCTAGCTGGGAACCTGACTTAGTGAGAGGTTGTCTTAAAAAAAAAACAGGAGTTCAACAATTTTTACCTATAGAATTAGGAATCAGGATTCACTGTAAAACTTGAAGACTTCTAATAGATCTTAGTTTTTAATGCAACTAGAGTATAGAATATAAAACACAGAACAGCATGATTAGGTTATCATGCAGTGGTCACTTTCATATTTCTTCTACCTCATTCCTGTCTGTCAGCTCTGCTGGTGTATTACAAATCCCCAAAGACCTGGTCTGACAAATGCTGAGCCTTCCTTGGAGGGAGAATGGGAAGAAATTAAATTAGCAAAGGCAGAACTATCATTAGCACATGGAGGAATTGCAGACAGCTGGAAACTCACACGTTTTTTCCCCTTCATATCTTTTATCATTTATCAGAAAAGGGATCTAATTACTCTTTCAATTCAATACTCACATTGTTAACAACTATATTTTTCACCTATATCCCCTTTTCCATAGTTTGTTTTGTTTTTTTAAGTTTTTTTAAGACAGGGTCTTGCTGTGTAGTCCAGACTGCTTTTGAACTCACTGTGGAGCCCACATTGGCCTTGAACTCACAGCAATCCTTCTGCCTCAGCTTCCCAATTGCTGGGATTACAGGCATGTGCATTTCTTATATTTCTAATCATACTAATTTTCAGTCAAAATGATTGAAAACAACATGGACTTTGGAATCAAAAGTGTAGATTAAAATCTCAGTTCAGCTGCTACAAATTGCATAATGTAAGGTTATTTTAATTTCAGATGTCTATTTGCTTATACACAAAACTAAGATATTTCCTACTTTCAAAAGAGCGCTAAAGGGATTTGGTGAGGTGGCCTTTTCTCTTGTTGTGTTGATGACATTTCACTCTCCTCAATGTCTGGCCCAAATTTTCCTTCAAATTAGATACCATGCATTCATATAAGTTGCACAGCACTTATGGAGAGATGCTTGAAGTAGTTGTGGAAATTAGTAAATAGCCTGTGACTATCAGGCCCAGGTTGGAAGAGCTGGGAATGGATGATGAAGGCAATGTGAAGTGTTAACACAGTAATATTAACAGAGATCATTCAAGAAGGTTATGGTGGTTGGTACATGCCTGTGATCCCAGTTATTTAGGAGGCTGAGGCAGAGGGTTCACAAAATCAAGGCCCACTGGAGGACTTAGCAAAACTGTCTCAAAGTAAAAACAGAAAAGGCTGGGGATGTAACTCATTGGTAGAGTGAGCTCACTTAGGTGTGGGACCCTGGGTTCAATCCTCAGTACCAAACACACACATGCATGTATGCATACAGAGAGAGAGAGACAAAGAGAGACAGACACAGACAGAGGGGTCATTCAGAAATTATCACTCTCCTGAGGATGATGAAAACAGAGAAAAGTGAACAGGCAATATCCCTGTTTGTGATCAAGAATTCCTGAAAGTTGATCAGTAACACTTTTTTTTTTTTTAACTTATTTTGATTGTAAACTACTTAGAGGTTTACTTGGCATCATATGCTTGGTATTACATGAAGACTACTGCCAATATGATCAAAGGTAGAATTTGAAGGAACTTCAACATCAAAAAAAACTTTATAGGAGAGAAAAAAAAAAAAAAAAACAGAGAGAAAGTGAAATGTGCTCACCAAAGAAAGGATAGATATCAACAAGAAATCAACCAATAATAAACGGAGGAGGAGCTTTGGGGTAAGAAACCCCTTTCCACTACTGGGGGAAGTACAGATTGGCCCAACCACTGTGGGAGCCAGTGTAGCTAGAATTAAAAAGCTAGAATTAGAGGTTCCATTTGAAATCCAGCTATTTCCCTTCTGGGTATCTTCCCAGAAGAATTAAAAACATCATACTACAGCAATATATGTGTACCCATGTTTATAGCAGTACAATTTGTCATAGCTAAATATTGGAAACAACCCAAATGCCCATCAATCAAGGGTACAAAACATTTGGTATTTTTATGCAATAATATATTACTCAGTCATAAGAAATTTTCATAGGTAAATGGATGCAACTTGAGACCATACTCTTTGGTAAAATAAATCAGAAATGTGTAAACATTGTATTGTCTCCCTGGTGTGAAATAAATAAGGTCTAAAATGTACAACAGATATTGTGAAATGGGAAGAAATTGTTCAAAAGGAAAAAGGATATAGGATGGGAAAAGAGAAAAGGGTGGAAAGAAAAAGGAAAAAAGTGCAAGTCAATTATAATATCAGTGTCTCTTAGCTCACTGAAAAGGCAGGTATGTGCTAATATCAATTAGACATTTTGATGCCCCTATCTTGTACTCTGAATAACTACTTTAAAGATAACAACATATAATCTATTAACTATTGTTATTCCATTATTTTGTTATGAAGTTTTTTGCTTTTTTCCATAAAATAAAGAAATGTACTAGATAGTGTAACTCTGTAAGGACTGTTCCAAATAGTAGTCTCAGTACTGTTTAAAATTAATTTTAAATAAAGACAAATATTGTACACTGGGCAAATCAATTATTACCATAATATTTTACTCACTGCATATACAATCTTATGACAGATTCCAAATCTTTAATTGTATTTCTTCTAGTATAATTGAAAGTTTTTGTTTGGTCTGAATAAAATTGAATTATGGTTTATCTAAAGAAAATGGCATTTTGGGTTTTCTCTTTTTAGAAAATATTTTTTGTCTAGCTCCCCCCATCAATTTTAGTGACTTTTATTAAAAAGCTGGCATTGTAATTAAAATAATTTGCAAAATTAATGATATAAAATATATATATAGCACTTGATATAAAATTTTCTTTTCCTATCAGGTGGCACTTAAGCAACTTATATAAAAATCCTCCTTCTTGGTATAAGCAGTTCACCTTGTTTCAACTATAAACCCTCATATAAATGAGCATCATCTATGAGTCCTTAATTACTTCACCAGAATGATCTTAACATTTACTATGTTTTATTAGCATAGGGCACAAAAATAAATTGCTGTGTTAATTTTGAAAATTATTTTAATTGATAGCAAGGCACACTGGTACATACGTGCTGAGGTAGGAAGTTTGTGAGATCTAGTCTCAAAATAAAAGCAAAAACAGATGGGTTTACAGCTCAGTATAAAAGCTCTGAGTTCAAGTCCCAGTTATTGCACACAAAAAGGTGGGCAGTGATTACAGATAGAGCTCAGTGTGAAGGCCCTGGGCTCAATCTCCAGTCAGAACTCAGCTGGGGAGATAGCTCGGCAGTCTAGGTACCTACCTAGCAAGAGCAAGGACACAGGTTTGATCCCTGGTACCACATTCCTTGCCAACCCTGAAACCAGGCATGGGGGATGGCCCACACCTGTAAGCCCAGTGCTAGGGAGGCTGAAACAGGAGGATCACTAAAAGTCCAAACTGGGTAGCAAGACCCTGTACCAAATGAATAAATAAATAAAAGATTTGTTTTAAATGTAGAACTCAGCCTTCACAATGAACTGCATATCCACCCTCTTTTTATTTTGAGAAATAAAATGAAGTTGCCCAAGAAGGGTTAGATCTTTGGATCCTCCTTTCTCAGTCTCCCAGAATGCAGGGAATACAGGTAAGGGCCATAACCCCCAGCTGATTGACTATTTTTAAAAATTAACACAGCAACTTTATTATTAGTTTGTTGCTGATAAAGCACGATGTATGTAACCTCTAAGCATATGCCATACTCCAGGCATTGAGCTAAAAAGATTTGCGGGTAAATTATCACTTAATTTTCACAAAAGTCTTACCCTTATATTTCACAGATGAAGAAACTGAGACATAAAGAATTTACTTTAGCACAGTAGAATAGCTAATAAATACAATAAACTACATAACACAGAAGGGACAGAGCAGGTAAAGTGCTGCCAATGTTAGGTTCATATTTATGATTACTCAAAATTGGTGCCCTTTATTCTTGATTATTATATGGTACTTGCACCTACTACTAGACAATATTCCTTTTTGGTGGATATGGACACACAAGGGAAACTAGTATGGTAGCACATAACTAGAGTCTGTCTTAGCTGTCTGGGAGACTAATACAGGAGAACATTCTGAGAGCCAGAGTTGGAGATCAGCCTGGGCAATATGGTGAGATCTTATCCAAAACAAAGCTCATTAGAAAAAGAGAAGGGGAAGGGAAGGAAGGGAAGGAGAGGGGAAGAGGGGAAGGGAAGGGAAGCAAGCAAACTAGACATACATAACATTTTTTAAAAAGAAGGGCATGGTGGAACATTCCTATAATCTCATCACTCGGTCTAAGTCAAGAAGTTCATCCATTCTGGGAATTTTTTTGTTTCTTTTAAGTTTTTTGAGACAGGGTCCGTCCCCCTATGTAGTTGGATTTTTTTTTCCCCTGCTAACTCAAGCTGCCTTAAGGGCAGGTCTGGTGTGGCTTGTGGGGCGGGGGATTGAACCACAGTCGCCTGCACCTGACTGAGTTTGCCCAAGCAGGTCACTTTAAACAACTGAGCTAACCCACAAGCCCCCTCCATATGTAGTTTAGGATAGCTCTAAACTCATTATGTAGTTTAGGCTGGCCTCAAACCTTCAGCAATCTTCCTGCCTCAGTTTCCCAAGTGCTAGGATGATGACAGGCATGTACTACCATTCCTGGCTCCTCTTGGGCAATTTACTGAAAGACTCCATTGCAAAATAAAAAATAAGATCTGAGAATGTAATTCAGTATAAAAGCCTTGCATTATTCAATCTCCAATGCCACACATATACACACAACAAAAGCAAAGCAAAACAAGATAAGTTCTCTACTACTATGTAACTATTAGTAGAGATCCCTAAATATAACATAAGCTAACCTAACATTATAATTAAGGATTTGAAAAGTTTGCCCAAGCAGTCTGGGTCGTTTTCTCAAAAACAGAAAAATGCCTAGGGCATTGTAGAAGGGAAGACATCCTTGGTTTTCCTACTTTTCCTTATTAAAAATTTATGAAACCTCCAAGAATATAGTGGTACTGAGTCCTATTTATTACAAAATTCAATAAATGTTTCATATCACTTGACATCATAAAGTACCATTAAACTAAATACATTTTTTTTCTGACAGAAATAGCACCTTTCTTACTTAGGGGACTCCCCAGTGAGATTTATTCACAGTTAATAGTAGTATTTCTAAATTCCAAAACTTAACATATGAACTGCTGTTGTCAAAATCACGTTTTCAGGCCAGCCAAATAGCTCAGCAAATTAAAGCACCTGCAAGCAAGTGCAGGAGCCAGGGGTTTGATCCTCAGGCCTGCTGTGCCAGCCCCACCACAGGGGGCATGCTGAGACAGAGATTGAGACTGAGAGTGGTGGCACATGCCTGTAATCCCAGCGCTTGGGAGGCTGTAAACAAAAGAATCACTATTAGTCTATTCTAATAGTGAGACCCTGAACATCCTGTAGACCCTTCCCTAAAATACAGGGGAAAAAAATCATGTTTACTATTTAAGATTTTAGAACAAAACCACACAGAAAATGGTCTTGATTTAAATATGTTTTTTCTATTGAAAATTTATGCTATGTGTTTTAAATCCCACCTTTCTTTTGTCAGTTCTATTTTTTATTTCTTCATTTTCATTTTTTCCTTGGCAAGCACAAGAACCGGGGCCCTTGTGCTTGCTAAGGAAGCACTTATTCTACTGAGCCATCTCCCCGGTCCATTCCCACCTTTCTTTTGTGTAGATAAGTGAATAACTTTCCAAAAGGGAGGAATAATTCTACATTTTTATATACTATCTAAAAAGGAGACTTACCACCAATACTAGATATTTTCCTCATATTAAGCATGTTGATTTAGCATTTCTTTTTTTCCTGAAACTATGATTTTTGGATTCTGTTGTCTTCTCCATAGATGGGAAGACACGCCAGTATAAAAGAATACAAAAAATACAAATTAAATGTAATAGCAAAAATACTAAGTATTTGAATCCAACTCATTACTTGAAAATAATGGCTAATACATTTAAAAACTAAGTCATAAAGCTGGGTATGGTTCCAAATGCCTATAGTCCTATCTAGTTGGGAGGCTAAGGCAGAAGGACTGCTGCAAGTTGAGGCCAGCCTGGTGTGTTCAAGAACAGCCTAGACTGAACAGTGAGACCCTGACTCAAAAAAATAAAATGAAAAAATCTAAGAATGAATGAATGAATGATATAGTTCAATATGAGACCCTGAATTCAATTCTCAGTAATACAATTTTTAAAATGGCATCCAAAAGGTAAATTTACATAAGCAGGAAGGAGAAGGAACAGGATTTTAGTGAAGGGGGAAAAATATACAGAAAGGTTCATATCTGAATGATATGTCAGAAAGAGAGTAAACACAAAAAGTTTTATGCATAATCTTGGTAGAGAATAACCCACTGGGTCACAATAAAATAAAGCCAGAAAAAATGTGAGAAATAATGGAAGGAAATGGGTAAGGATTACAGAGTATACTTATAGAATAAGAATCTTTACCTGAGTCCTCGTTTTGTTTAATTATGTAGGCCCACCTTAGTACCAGTCCCTCTCAATACCTAACTTCTGTGTATGTAATATGGTCCCTTACAATTGGTTTCTCGAAGATGAAAGGCCTAGTGGTCACCACTAACCTGTGGAAGGAACATAATGTCTCATTCACATGGATCCTGGATGTAGGTATTAAGTTGGTCCAGAAAACCTAGAGTTTTGTGCTTGGATAAGACGTCATACTCCTGAACAAGGTGGTCAAGGGGGCAAGAAAAAAATTTTTGCTGCAAATTAAGTAATTCTCAACTTTTGTTTAGAATGCCAGACTTCTATGGCACATCTTGTAATCCCAGTACTTGGGAAGCTGAGGTAGGATTATTGTGAGTTCAAGACCAGCCCGGGCTATAAAGTGAGCTTAAAGGCCAGCCTGAACTGCATAGTGAGACCCTGTCTCAAAAAGACAAAAACAAAAAACAATACTAAACTAAAAAACAAAAAAAACAGAACCAGGGGTGGTGATGCACAGTTGTAATCCCAATATAGGAGATTGAGACAGGATGATTACTAGAGTTCCAAAGCAGCCTGAGGGCTACAAAAATGAGCACAAAGGCCAACTGGAACTGGATAGCAAGACCCTGTCTCATAGAAACAAAACAAGACAAAAAAAGAATGCAAGACCTCTTTCAGACTTTTATTAAAGTTCACATGAACTTGAAAAGATATTGAGCATGTATGCCATGTACTAGGAATAGAGTTAAGAACGAAACAGTGTTTGTGGAAAGTGGTGGCACATGACTATTGTCACAGAACTCAGCAAGGCAGAAGAATTGATTCAAAGGCTAGCATGGACTACATAGCAAGATCCTCTCTCAAAGAAAAAAGAAAGAAGAAAAAAAGAAAACCCAAACACCAAGCAAATATAAAACAGTAAGACAGTGTTTGTTTTCATGAAATGTTTTATCCAGAAAGATAAAATATTATTAAACAACTCCAGGTTTTTTTTCTCTTATCAAACAAAGCTTCTCTTCTCTAATCACATCTATGCAAATTTAATAATAATTTGTGATGCCTCCTATTCTGCCTAGCCATTGCTATATACAACTCTATTCCTAAACACAGTATCCTTTTTGTGTATGAAAGGGTACTAACAACTGAATTCAGAAACACTTGCATGCTTGGCAAGTGCACTACCACTGAGCTATGTCTCCAGTCTGTCATTCTGTCTGTCCAAACTTCCTTCCTTTCATCCTTCTTTTTTCAGTGTAATGATACTAGTAATTGAAGCCAGGGTTTCTTCACTGAACTACTTCTTCGGTCTTTTTTTTAATTTTTGAGACAAGATCTTGTTAACTTGTTAAATTGCAGGTGCTGGGTTCAAAGTTGTGATCTGAGCTTCCCACAGTGTTAGGATTACAAGCATGTGCCATTATCATCACTCCATTTAGCTGAGACAAAACATCACTAAATTTCCCAAGGTGCCCTTGAACTTCAGATCCTCCTGGTCCAGACTCCTAGGCAGCTAGGATTATAGATGTGTGCCACCATCCTTGATGCTGGCTGGATCTAAGAGGGATTATCCTGAAATACGTATTCCAAGAGACACAGATAGAAGCTGCAAAGCTTCTAGGGACTAAGCCACAAAATATCTCTAACATTAATTTTGTCATATTCTACTGGACAAGGAGAGAGGAATTAGAAATCAAACTCAGGTCCTTTTGCATGCTAGGCAAGCACTAGACTCTTTCTTGTCATGAAAAATAGCATGCATATATACAAGGAAGGAAATTGATGGTATCCCCCCCCACACCCTATCATCACTGGCCACTTGCATACATATGCTTTTACCAGCAGACACAAACTATTAAAGCATGAAGGGTATCCACCATTTTTCTTTCCTTTTTTTTTTTTTTTTTTTTTTTTTTTTGACTACTGAGGGTTGAACCCAGAGCCTCTTGCAGGCCAAGCAAATATTCTGCTTACTCTGGGAGGCTGAGGCAAGCAAATGTTCTGCTTACTCTGGGAGGCTGAGGCAAGAGGATCACAAGTTCAAGATCAGCCTGGGAAATTAGAGATTTAGCAAGCCCTGTCTCAAAATAAAAAATAAAAAGGTATGGGCAATGTAGTTCCATGCATAGACTCCCAGTCCAAGCCCAGTACCATACACAAGACAAAAAAACAACCTGCATTGAGGTTTTTCACACTAGCTACTGAATTTTGCAGTTACCAGGGATTAATTTACAGAGACAAGTAAAAGCAGTGTAAATTTAAACTACCAGTACCACTGAGAGAATATAAGCAGAAAAGCAAGTTAAAAGGAAATGAGTTAAAAAAAAAAAAAAAAGGAAATGAGTAATGAAATTCTGAACTATGTTACAAGAGTAGGAAAATAATGAATCTTAGATGCATTTCAAAGAAAAATATGGTAAAAGATAGACACCAGATCACTAAACAGGACTGGGAATGGGAAAAATGACATGAGTGTGAGTCTGAAGAAACTCTCAAGAGGTGCTCTTTAATGAAAGAAGTGAGTCTTGTTTTGGCTATGAAAATATTTATGTTCTCTTAGACAAAATGGCTTGAATTTCAGAGTGCGGGGCTAAAGTTGTAGACATTTATCACCTTAAACTGACTAAAAACAGTCATTTAATGATATTTATTTATTTTTGTATTTTTAGGGAAGGGTCTACAGGGTATTCAGGGTCTCACTACTAGATCGGACTCGTAGTGGTCCACTGGTTTACAGCCTACCAAGAGCTTGGATCACAGGCACACACCACCATGCCCAGTCTCATCTGCCATCTCAGACCGCCCCCCAGGGTGGGGCTGGTACAGCAGGCCCAGGGATTGAACCCCCAGCCCCTTGCAGGTGCTTTAATCCGCTGAGCTATTTGGCCAGCCCTCATTTAATTACTTTTGTCAGTGTTTTAATCCAAAACAGACATATATTGTACACATCAGGTTTGATTGTCTATTTTGTGTGGTGTCATTCTGAAAAGTCTCAATTTTGAAGATATGAAGGCAGTGGAGTGAAAGCAGCTGCCAGTTCATTATTCAGATTAATTCAACTGATCTGTCTGGTTAGGCAAACCCTGTATCATTGACCAAAAGTAAATTTACCAAAAACCTTTTAACTAAAGGTCAAGTCAGTGAATTCACTTCTTCACGTCTCTAGACAATCAATCTTAATCTTCATAACAACGTTTAAAGAAATGTTCAATTTGTCTTCCACAACTCCCTGATATTGTTGCCTGAGATTATATCCTTGAACATGAATAATTTTCTGTCCACCTCCTCAACAGCAGTGGGGAATTGGAGCAGAAACAAATTGAACATTCTTTTGAATGTTACCAAGAAGATGAAAACTGATCAACGAAAGCTAGCTATAAAGAAGTAAATTCAGGAAACTGGCATTTGGTGCAATGTACTGCCTTTGCTAAATAAATATGCCTTCTTTCCTTACAATTAAAGGTGAAGCTACATCCATGATGAAAAATGATGGAAGAAGTTTATTCTTATTGTTTAGGGAATCCACATAATTCCAGTCACCCTCTTAAGCAAGGAAATAACTCTCTGGATAAATACCAAGGAATGAGAATTTACCCACCTTGATAGGAACAATTGGCATTTTCAAGTGTTTAAAGACAATTGTTATCTCTGAAGCTACTTTTTAATCTTTATAATTCAAAATTACTGCTTCTTTTTAAGATTCATTTTATTTTTTTCATTGAAATCTTATTGTCATATTTCAGGCTATACTAATAATTATTGTAAATGATTATTATAAATAGCAAACATATTTAATAATTCTGCAATTCAGAGGCTGGACTTGAGCTTTTGATGCTCCTACCTCAGCCTGCCAGAGTTCTGGGATTATGGGCACTTGCCACTACACTGGTCTCCCCACATCCCTCCTCTTAAAAAGCAGGCTTCAAAAGGTTTACGTGGATTTACCTTCATCATTTAAAGTACAATAGCACAAGCAAAGCAAAAGAGGAACAGAATTTTAATATGTAAACACCCAAGCATTGCCAAGAGTGGTGGTGCATGCCTGTAATCCCAGTACTAGGAAGACTGATGCAGGAAGATCACTTTGAGTTTGAGGCAAGCCTGGGCAACACAGTGAGTTTAAGGCAAACCAAAACTATGTAGAGAGACCTTGACTCAAAAAAAAAAAAAAAAAAAAAAAAATATCCAAGGGCAAAGCCCTGAGTTTGATTTCTAGTACCAGGAAAAAAAAAAAAAAAAAAAGCAAAAATCCAATATGGGGGGGCATAATAATTCTACAGTTGAAATAGGTACTAACACCTAATACTTTTTTTGAGGGTGGAGGCAGTATTGGAGACTGAACCCAGGACCTTTGCACTAAATTACAGTCTTAGATTTTATTTTTTATTTTGAGGTAGTATCTAAGTTGCTCAGGTTGGCTTCAAATTTGAGATTCTTCTGCCTCAGTCTCCAGAGTGCTGGGTTTATACGTATACTGCTGCCCCTGCAACTATTATTATTGTTGTTTTTATTATTATTATTTTTTTTTTTTTTTTTTTGCTGAACCAGGGATTGAACTCAGGCCCTTGCACTTATCAGGCAAGCGCCTATTCTACTGAGTTATCTCCCCAGGCCCCCAACTGATATTATTAACTGAAATATACAGCATATAGAATTAGCTGTCTGAATTAGAAATGCTATCATTATGTGTATTCTCTTCATTTTTCTTATTTATTTTTTTTAAATAGTACAAATTAGAATTGAAACAAAAATTAAAAGTGACACAGAATTTCACTTAACAAAATAGTATTAATTCCACAGTATTTGTTGTAATAATTTGCTGTTGTCTTCCAACTAATTATTCACATTACCAGATAATATGCATGTAAAACTGAAGAAGAAAAAAGAAATGTATAGGAAATTAAGAAAGAAACAAACAATTAAAAAAGTATATTCTCTTCAAAATAACATTTTTATCTTTAATATATCCAGAAATTTAATTTATATTTAGGTATAAACCGGGTGTGGTGGCGCATGCCTGTAATCCCAGCACTGGGGAGGCTGAGGCAGGAGGATTGTTGTGAGTTCGAGACCAGCCTGAGCTACAAAGTGAGCTTAAGGCCAGCCTGAACTGCATAGTGAGACCCTGTCTCAAAAAGACAAAAAATAAAAAAATTAAAAAAAAAATTAAAAAAAAAAATATATATGTATGTATGAACAATTTCAAATTCATTTTCTTTTCCATTTTTCCAGTGTCAGGGATCAAACCAATGACGCATGCATACTAGGAAACCTTCTACCAATGATCTACATTCCCAGGCATACTTATTTGTTTGATTTGACTTGAGGCAGGGTTCACTAAATTCTCCACATTGGCCTTGAATTTGCAATTCTCTTTCTTCAGCCTCCCAAGTGGCTGGGATTATAAGCATGCAGCACCATACCCAACTCTATTTTCTTATTGGAGTATTTACTCATCATGTAAAACAATTTCTATAGTGGTTATATATGCTCTTGATACCATTTGGAATGGTAAATACAATAAATATGCCAATACTACAAAATGACCATTTCATAGGCTCAAAGAATAATGAATTATTAAATCTACAGAGAAAGTAAGCTTTTATATTCTCACTTTAAAAAAAATTGAGCCAATACTGTAAGTCATGTGTATTCAGAGAACTAAAATGTGTAATCTAATGTAAACTATTACACTATGGGAATCTTGCCATAATAACTGTTTATATCTAGGTTTGGAGCCAGTGGAGACTGGTAGTCAGACAATCCTGTATGCCATCTTTGTCATTTACTAGTTATACGATTTTAAGGAAGTTATCAAACTCCTCTGAGCCTTGAGTTACTTATCTAATTCAACTTACATGAGAATCACATATAATTATGCACAAGAACTATTTGGAAAATTGCCTGACCCATAATCAAAGGATAGTGTCTGCTGCTATTATTATTTTAAATGAGACATCAAGAATTCTAAATATGAAAATTATACAAGTACTGTCTAGTTTGTTTTCAATATAAATCTGGAAATCTTTCTAGAAAATTATTTAAGGTTGGGCATATAACAGCAGGCTAATAACATACACACAAAGATTATAATGTTATTTAAGTAATTCACTAAAGTCAAATTTTCAAATCAAATTATATTTAACATACATCAAAATGTTAACCATTTGTTTATTTATTTGGTACAGGGTCTTGCTACACAGACTTGTAGTGATCCTCCTGTCTCAGCCTCCCCAGTGCTGGGATTACGTGTAATGCCATGCCCGATTTCAGGGGCTACCTCGTTATGGGGCCTACATGGCACGCAGTGCCAGGGTTCGAACCCAGGTCTTTGTGCTTGCCAGGCAGGCGCTTAGATCTCCAAGCTATCTCCCCAGCCCCAGACAAAACATTAAAACAAACAAAAATAGGGAAGTAGCCAGGCCTGGTGACAATTCTCAAGGCTGCAATATTCCCAAAGTTAAGGCAGGAAGATAAAGAGTTAGGGGCTAATCAGGGGTACACAGTGACATCCTAAGAAAAAAAATAGAAAATAGAAGTCTGCATCATAAATTGTAAAGTATCTCACAGACATAAAGCAAAAAGAACAAAATACATAGTAATATAGTATAATTGAAGCTTTTACAATTTTTATATTCTATGAATAAAAGGAAATACATAGTGAAGTTATACTAATGTGGCAGTACTATGCATTACTTTTTTGTTTTTATTTCATAGTTTTATTATTTGTTTGTGGTTACTTTTCCCTCTCATTGGTTCAGGGAGACAGCCCAGTGGCATAAGCACCTTACCGGCATGTACAAGGTCCTGAGTTCCATCCCTATACCACAAAAAAAGAAAAAAAAAACTGTTCCCTTTCAGTAATCTGGCTTAAATCCACTGGCACTCTATCACTAATCTTCTTTGTTTCTTTTTTTATTTTATTGAGAAACAAATAGCAATGAGACAGTTTCAAAACTGATTAATAGGACAGTTTCAATAATTAATATTGTTATTGTTATCTTCTCAGTGGTTTTCCATTGTACAAGAAGCAGACAGGATATCCTGCCCAAACACTATTAGTACAAATCCTTCTACTCATGGAATTAAGTGAGAGTAGCTGTATATCTATTCTGACTATTCTGCATATACATACAAGATGGTCCTTCCTTTGTATCCCCTTTCTTTGTTTGGATTGTTTAGCTGAATTCACACACCGATAGTACCAATAGTATTTAGATGCCAATCAAATACCCATCTCTGATAGGACTAATCTTCTTTGCCAGTCTTTGTTTTGAGATATGGTTTCACTCAGTTGCCCAGGCAGGATTTGAAATATCTCCTCTTACACTCTCTCATTGCTGAGAACGCACGTGTGCACCACTACATTCAAGTTTTATCTTACATTTTGATACAGGGTCTCTAAGTTATAAACATTCATTGTTTAATGATCTACCTATCTAACAATTGTCTAACTAATGACACATCCATCTGTCTTACAATGCACAGCTCAGTCTAAAGATCCTTTTTTTTTTTTTTTTTTTTGTATTTTAGGGAAGGGTCCACAGGGTGTTCAGGGTCTCACTACTAGATCGACACCCAGTCTCAATTGCTGTCTCAGTGCCCTCCAGGGGTGGGGCCAGCATGGCAGGCCCAGGGATTGAACACCCAGCACTCAGGTGCTTTAATCCACTTAGCTATTTGGCTGGCCCCATTTTTTTTTTTTAAAGTTCTGTACATCCTGTTGATGGCACCTCAATGTCTTTTTATACAGTATACCTTGTTTAAACAGTACTGCATTTTTGTTGATTGCACTGTATAGTGTAGTACTGTAGTTTAATGTTCTATTATACATTATAGAACTGCATGAGGAGTTGTGCAAATAAAACTAAGTCTCCAAGTTTTGATCATTTCTTTGTTTTGAATATTATAAAATGTATATATTATATGCAATTCCATTTAGCAACCAATTCATTTTGGAATGCCTATGGAGTACTGTATTTTGGGTATATCCACTAAACATGTACAAATAAATAAGGCATTCATGAAAAGACAGAGCACTTGCCTAGCAAGCACAGTTCCAAGTTTGATTTCCAGTATGGAGAAAAAAGTCTTATTCCTATGTCTGATGCTGGGGAAAAATAAGCTAACATTTTTTTTTTTTTGAACATTGGGGCAAACCAAGCAACCTCCTGCTTGTTTTGCCTCAGTATCTGAAAAATATATGCCTTGCCTCTTTTGATACAAAAGGAAGTGATTGTTTTTTAAAGACAGTATCTTGCCATGTAGTTCAGACCAGCCCAGAATTCACTCTGTATCCTTGGTTGGACTTAAACACACAAAACTTCTCCTGTGTCAGCCTCCCAAGTGCAGGCGTTACCAGCACACCAGTACCACCACACCAGCAAAGAGGGAGTGATTTGGGGCATGGTCTTTTGAGACCTGTTAATCACATATGGGTACAGGTACAACAGCTATGCCAAAGGGCCAGACAAATTTATCAGTGTACTCTTTATCTGACTCAATTCTAAGGAGTATTTATTTCCAATAGTTCCTCAAGTGATAATAAAACGGATTCACTGGGAGTTAAATTCTCAGATGTAAACAAACTAGAAATGTTATCTTTGAAAATTTTTGATATGTACAAATGTCTCACATCATATGCGTGCATGTATTTTCTCAGATGTTATACGCATACTTTTGAATCACAGAAAACAATTGAACAACTAATTATCACTATTATTCTTGACTTTATAATTGTTTTATGTGTTTAATTTTTGTCTTATAATAGCCGGGCACAATAGCCTGTAATCCCAGTACTCAAGAGCCTGAGGCAGGAAAATCACCATGAATTTGAGGCCAGCCAGGGTTACACAGTGAATTCAAGGCCAGTCTGACCTGAGACCCTATCTTAAAAAAAAAAAAAAAAAGAATGAAAGAAAGAATATAACTTTAAGTACCTTTTACTTTTCACTTGGAAGGTCTAATTTTGAGAGGACACTTTCCTATTTGATCTTCAACAATGTTTTTATATAGCCACACTAAAGCTAGTATCTTTATGTTTTGCTTTCTGTATTTGATGTGCTAGAGTTCTAACTCAGGCCCTACGAAGGCAAGCACAGTACCACTAAGCCATCCCCTCCGGCCAAAACTAGTATCACTTCTTTTATTTCCTTTTTGCTTTGATAGTCAAGAAGTTTTACTTAGTGTTAGACCTGAACATAAATTTATATTTTAATATATTAACTGGATTTTTGTGGAATTCTAACTGCTGGACAAATTATACTTGGAGCCATTTTAAAGGCATAATGAAAAGAAATAATGTCATTTTTTTTCTTTCTTTTTTGGGGAGATTGAACATGATAGAGAACAGCTCTACCACTGAGCTACATCTCCAGCTCTTTTTGAGATATGTTCTTGCCAACTAGACTTCAAAATTTAATCCTACCACAGATGCCCAGGTAGATGGGATTACCAGCATGTGTAACTACCCTTGGCTAAGAATAACAACTTTATAGTAATACAGAAACTATGTTATAACAGATGGGTCAAATGGTGAGGGTTTTATAATCCCATTATATTTTAACAATACATGTGACTCTTGGACAATACATGTGACCAATGCTTCATGTTAATTTATACTCTACTGCTCATTAATGACCAGGATGTATTAATATTGACTTCTAAAAAATCATATCCTACATACAGGACATTAATATAATTAGCAAACTAATTAGACAAAACATTTCTATTATTTTAAATATTTATTTAGTACAGGGTCTCACTATGCAGTTTGGACTCATAAGTGATCCTCCTGTCTCAGCCTCCCCAATGCTGGCATTACAGATGTGCACCACCACACCTGGTTTCAGGGCATATGATACTGGCGATTGAATGGGTCTTTGCACTTGCCAGGCAGGTGGTTAGACCTTAGAGCTATCTCTTAAGCCCTTATTATTTTAATTAAAATAAGGGGTTGGAGTGTACCTCAGTGGTAAATTCAGCCTCTAGCACTAATAACAACAATAAGATAACTTCCTACCAGGTATAGTGGCTCATGCCTATAATCCCAGCATTTGAGAGGCTGAGGCAGAAAGATTGCCATAAACTTGAAGCCAGCTTTGACTACATAGTGAGTTCAAGACCAGCCTGGACTACATAACAAGACCCTGTCTCAAATAAAAAAAAAGGAGTAATAAGACTTCTTTCCAAGAGATACTTACTTGTTGAGTAGATGGCTATTGTGTCAGATATTTTAAAGAGTGCCTCTGGCCACTTTATAATTAACAATGTAATTAAAATTTTTTAAATAATTTCAAAATCAGCCAATACAAAAAAAAAAAAAAGTTTCCAGGCATCTTGGTAAATAAACATTATTTTTCTAGTATTGGGGAATGAATCCAGGACCACTCTACCACTGAGCTACATTTTCATCTTTTTATTTTGAGGCAGGGTCTCAGTAAACTGTCCAGGCTGGACTTGAACATTTAATCCTTGTACCTCACCCTCCAAGTAGTTGGGACTGCAGGTGTACACAATTTTTTTAAAAAACTTTTGCCATTGTTATGAATCATACTTCCAAGATTTTCACTGCTTTTTCAATCCATTGTCTAAATAATTTCTGAATTTCATATTTTTTGTGTTTTTAATAAGTGTTACTAATTTTTCTTTCATTACAGGTAAGAGTTTGTAAAACTATTTGGTGCTACACCGAAGAATGCTCTATCCATATGTAACACTTAAGCAAAATAGACTTTTAGGTGGAAGTTAAAAATCCAATTGTCCTCTGCCCTTAAAGGGAGATTTTCTATAGTAATCAAAAACAAAAGTGCATGCTCCAAGAAGAATAAACATCTATACAGGTAGAAATACAGGGAACAATATATCTTTATAGAAAGAGTGACTTCTACAATGTTGGAAAAGCAAGTGAGGCTGCTAGATTAGAAGAAAAACATGCAGAGAAACTAGCTGGGAGTTGACCCTAGGGTCAATTCTCAGCACTGAAAAACATACAATAAAAATCTAATATAAACTGAGAGTAGTGGTGCACACCTATAATTCCAGCACTTGGGAGTCAGAGGCAGGAGAATTATTGTGGGCTCAACTCCAGCCTTCAACTCAAGCAGCCACATAGTGAGTTCAAGGCCTGCAAGACCCTATCTCAGAAAGAAAGAAAGAAAAAAGGAAATCTAATAAGAATGTGGTAGGACAGGCCTAAAATCCCATTGTAGTGGATTGACAACTGGTGGTCAACTTGTAACACTCAGCTGAACTAAATCAGTGTGGTGCTAGGTGTGGGAAGCCCACCTGAAGATTGTTGCCAACAGAATAAAAAGGACTAGAGAAGGAGAGAAGCTGTTAGCTGTTGGTTCTTCTGGGGGCTGTTGATTCTCCTGGAAGAGCTTGTCATGCTGGTTTTCCTGATAGCTGTTCTCATTATCAGAGGGGCTCAGGAGCTCATGGTTGCTGAGGATGGCTGTGGTACTTTTCAGGGAAGCTTTGGTTTTACACTGAGCACTGCTTCCTGGCTCCAGTGCAGATCTCAGCCTGCTGGCACTGATCCTTCATCCCACTGGCACAGACTTTCTAGCTTCTACTACTGGGCCTTCCCAGTGCAGATCTGTGAAACAATCTGCATGAGACATTGTTATGGGCTCCTGGTCTCCATTTGGCCTTGTGAGAGGCTCTGTTATGAATTCTATATCTTCAGCTGGACTCATGCAAAACATTACCATGGCATCCAGGCTTTCAGCTGGATTCTTTAGTCTGCAGTATATGGACAGATTTCCTGCACTCTTTCTGTATATGACTCTGGATGATTGTAAAATAATTCCATAAATTATATGTCTTGTTCCTCTTGTAAACCCCTTACTACAATACCCACCCACACAGAAGGCTAGAGCAGGAGGATTAAGGGTTCAAGTCCAGCCTGGGCAATTTAGTGAGATGTTATCTCAAAGGAAGGAAGGTTGGAAAAGGAAGGAGGAACAATTCAATGATCCACACATATACTTTTCATTAAAGAAAGGATCTGTCCTAAAATAGCTAGCTACCAAAAACAATTCATGTGTAGTAAAAATATAAAAGGACCAGGGAGCTGGCTTAGTAACATAAGTGCCTGCCTGTATAGCAAGACCTTGTCTCAGAAAAAAAGAAATTCTAATAAAAATATGATGGTATAGGCCTACAATCTCACTGTAGTGGATTGAGAATTGGTGGCCAATTTGTAAACCAAGTCCTTAGTTCAGCCCCTAGTACAAAACAAAAACCTTAAAAATACAAACACACAAACCAGAAAAATACGCTGAGTTCTCAAATTACCTCTAGAAAAAGGTTACAATGAAGTATTCAAATGTTTATTTCAAGTGTTTATATACACATCACCCTTACATCCTCCCCCATATTTCAGTATTTCTTTAAACAGAATTTCATCATGTATTTCTTTTTTTTCTTTCTCTCCCTTTCTTTCTTTTCTTTATTTCTTTTTCTTTCTTTCTGTACTGGGTAATGAATTCAGGGACTGGTGAACTACATGCCCAGTGCCCACCCCCCTTTTGGAGACAGTGTCATGATACACTGTCTGGGCTTATATAAATTTGTAATCCTCTTGCCTCAGCCTTCAGAGCAGCTGGGATTACAGGCATGTGTCACTCATGCCTGACTTCTTCAGATAGATAGATAGATAGATAGATAGATAGATAGATAGATAGATAGATAGATGGATGGATGGATGGATGGATGGATGGATGGATGGATGGATGGATGGATGGCTAGATAGATAGGTAGATAGATATTTAGCACTGGAAATCAAACACAAGGCTTTTTTCAAGTTCACTATCATGGAGCCATATCCCCAATCCCATACATTTCTTACATACCCATATGTAATATGCTCAATTTAATTACATTTTGCTCATTTCTAAAATACAACATTTCTAAAAATCAAATATAACTTGTGGTCTTAACTTTTGCTGTTTCTTATGTTTGTGTTATCAATATTATGTTCAACCAATGATTTGAAGGAATTTTTAAAGTTATTTGTGTGTTTCATAAATTCATATTGTTAAAACAGTCCATAAAATCACTTAACCTGTCTCCTTAGTGCAGCGGGAAGTGCATCAGACTTTTAAATTCACTTAATCAGGCACAAGTGAATTGTATTACCTTAACAATATCCTGAAATTTGGGGAAAAGTTGCCATCATAAACCCCTCCAAGGTGTGGAATTTGTACTCAGGATTGACTATGCTTGATAAGAAATTAGTTGTCATTCACAAGTTTCCAATCTCAATATATCAAATGCTTATGGAACATTTCTTAATTTTTTCTTACTTTTATTTTTTTAATATATGCTTGTAGTACATAATGATCACTTCTGGTGGGGAGTCAGTGCATGTACGTAATACATCTCAAGTTGATTTCCCTACCCCTCTTCCACCTCTTGGTCCCCACTTCCCATTTGCAAAAAATCTGTTTCCCTATTTCCTACCATCTACTTTTGGTATCTCATATAAGAGCAAGAATGCATTATTTAAGCTTGTGTAGCTGATATAGTTCACTTAGAATAATGATCTTAAGGTACATCCATTTTCCTACAAACTACTCAAGTTTATTGTTCTTTAAAGCACAGTAGTACTGCATTATGTATAAATGTGTTTTCTTTATCCATTTATCTCTTGGTGGACATATAGCTGCTCCCAAGATTTATCTATTATGAATTGTGCTTTAACTCTTTTAGGAAGGTACTTAAAAAACAATATGTTTCTTGTTTTGTTGAGACAGGGTCTCATTATGTAGGCATCTTGAACCCTTTTATTTTTCATTTATGTGTTTGGAATAGAGTCTCACTACACAGCTCAGACTCGTGGTGATCCTCCCGTTTTCAGCCTCCTCTGGGATTACAGGACTGTACCACCACACCAGGATACATTCCCTGGCTCAGTGCCCTCTGCGGGGTGGGCCGGCGTGACATGTGGGACCGGGGAATCAAACCCTGGTTCCTGCGCTTGTCAAAGTAGGCACTTAGTCTACTGAGCTATCAGTCTTGAACTCCAAATTTTCAAGTGCTGCAATTATAGATGTATGCTACTATGCCCAGGTTCAAAAATACATCAAATTTTAGTAGTACTTAGGGTTGTATTTTCTACATAAAAAAATAGATTTTAATCTTTTCTATCTTTGCCTCAATGAATTATTTTAGGTACACTTTACTTTGAAGACCACTGGCCTAGAGATAGAATAGACACATATTTGTTGACCAAAAAAAAATGTTTACAAGAACAAGGTTTGGATATTCTGGGCACATCTAAACCCTAAGTGCAGGGATGGTATACAAAGGTGTTTTAGTATCAGATGGGGTTCTAAAGAACTTATAAGAGATTTAGGGTACAGATGGGAAGGATGGTTTTCCAGAGGGAACAGTACACTATGTGTGAAGGTGCAGAGGTGAGTGATAACATACTTCTACTATATTAGTGTTCTAGTAGAGATGAAGTATAGTTTCCAGAGGTATAGAGGCAGTCTAGAGTGAGTGAACAATTACTCCAGAGATAAGTCTGATGGGGAAGATTACAAAGCCTTATCTTTGGATTTCATCTGAAAGTCAAATAGAAATAGCTGATATAAGATATGTAGTAAACAATTTGGGCTTGCCCAAAGAGAAGTCTGAATTTTGTCCCTAAATTCTAGGAGGAAACTTGTAAATTTCTGTTATACTAGGAACATTTTTGTTACTTATGCCATCCCCTTAGACCTCGGTATCTGCCTGACTGATGAGTGGGTACTGGAAACTAAGTTCAATCATGGGAACAACAACCAGTAAATCCCAAGAAAAACTCCAGATTCTGGCACTCAAGTGAGTTTCTTGGAGTGGCAATACTCTGGGCATCATATGTATTCGTTCCTGAAGAGTAACACAATATTGAGGGCAGAGAAAACCTCCTATCTGCAGCCTTCCTAGACTGCACTTTATCTGTCTTTTCCTTTAGACCTAATTTTATAGCATGCCCGTACAACAACAACTATGAATGTAATGCTTTCTGAGCTCTGTCCTTCTAATACATCAAATCTGAAGGTGGTTTGGAGAGACCCATGAATTTGCAGTTGGTGTCAATGGGGAGGATGCTCCCCAACTCATACTGGGGATTGTGCCTCCCTCACCCATAGTAAGAAGGGCTTTATCACGGAGCTACATCAGTGACACAGGGCAGTTTTTAATATTTTTTTAAAATGTTTATTTTTTAAAAAATTAAAACAAGATAATAGAGTAACAACGGTTAATGCATTGCATATTGTGAGAGGTTTGGTTTTTGTTGTTGTTGTTCTTTGTTGGTACCAGGGATTAGAATTCAGGATCTTGAACTTACCAGGCAGACGTTTATTCTACTGACCTATCTCCCCAGCCCGCATATTGTCATCTTTAAATTTGTTACTCAGAATACAAGCTATAGGCATTTAATTGTCCAAACAATATTAGCCCAAACCTTTCACTTCAAGGAACTAAGAGAAAGTAGTATAATTATCTTAACTATTGTGTATATACACATACATTTATTTAAATCAAATATTTAAATACACACACACACACACACACACACACATATATATATATATATATATATATATATATATATATATATATGTTTTCTTTTTAGCCCAAGGGTAGTCTCTTCCTCTAACTTTGTAGTTGGACCCTAACTTCTTACAATTAGGGTCAGCAGTCTTACACAGATGTGGCAGGTTAAAGGTATATGCCTTATTCCTTCAATTTAACTTCAAGTGAAGGGTAAAAATGTTTAAGCAATTCAACAATTAGACAATGTCACAGTGTACGTTCTAGAGGAATGATTGGCTCCACTGGGGAAAATGTATTGCAGAAGGGCAAAAATGACAAGAAATGATAGTGCCAGTGGGAATGTGGAAAGACATGAAAAATTTACAAGGCAGAATTAAGATAAGTGAGCAAGTTAAGTGACAAGAAAAGTTAGGGATGGACCTATTAGAAAGAATATCAGGTTTTGGTGGGGGAAAGGAGGCAGAAATAGAAGACTGAATTCAGTTTTGGACATTTAA
Source organism: Ctenomys sociabilis (assembly GCA_004027165.1). Classification (NCBI taxonomy): domain Eukaryota; kingdom Metazoa; phylum Chordata; class Mammalia; order Rodentia; family Ctenomyidae; genus Ctenomys; species Ctenomys sociabilis. The sequence goes on along the minus strand of PVKA01009306.1, from coordinate 43,661 downwards.
CTGTGAAAAGCCTTTTGAACATCCACTTAAGAGACAATGTTGGGCTGGGGAGATGGCTCAGTAGAATAAGCACTTTCCCTGGCAAATGCAAGGGCCTGAGTTCAATCCCCAGTTCCACCAAAAAAAAAAAAAAAAGAGACAATGTTGGGAGCCATTGCATGACCATGACAGCCAGTCATGTGATATACTGATATTGAACAATCACAAATAAATCAACTAGATTTGAGCCAGGTGTTGTGGCTCTCGCCTGTAGTTCCAGCACTGTGAAAGGATGAGACCAAAGGATTTCAAATTTGACCCCTGCCTGGCCAACAAAAAGAGGTGAGAGTATAACTCAGTGTGAAAATCCTGGATTCAGTTCTCTGTAGTACCCATACATATATACATACATACATACATACATACATACATACATACATACATACATACATAATACATACATACTAGACTTGTAAAAGTCAAAGACAGAATACCAGTATTAGGAGGACAGGTAGAATATTAAAAGCTTGTTGAGAAGTATTAACCTAACTGGTAAGGACAAAAAGTCTAGGAATTAATAATTTTTATGTGAATTTTCTCTCCTTTTTAGTGAACACCTTTCTTTCTTTCCTTTTATTTCCCATGCTGAACACAGAATCCAGGGCCTTGCATATGCTACATAAGTGTTCTACCATTGACCTACACTGCCAGCCTCATTTAATACTTTTTTTTTTTGTCTTTGGGTTTTGTGTGTGTGTGCTGAACACTGAATTCAAGAGCCTCACAAATGTTAGGCAAGTACTCTATTACTGATCCTTATCCACAGGCCCTTTTTAAAGAGACAGTCTCTCAAAATTGTGTAAGCTGGCCTTGAACTTAGGATTCACTTGCCTCAGCCTCCCCCCAAAATGGTGGTATATATCACTCCATTAATAAAAAAGTTTAATTTAAAAATGAGTGACATTATATGACTTATATATGCATAGTGTTTCATATACATATGTAAAACTGAAGCAAAGCTTAGTGATTTTATGACCTATACCAAAGTCACTCATGATTCACACAATTCAATGTAACTGAAATATTAGTATCTATAACCAATGATTTTCTTTTCCAAGCCATTTTTAAAGTGTCATCCTCAATACTACTGCAAACCATCTGAACTACTTAACTTTGCCAGCCTGCTAGGATATCTGTCTCCCCTTGGGAAGCCCATCCCACACTAAATGAATAACTGAGGAAACAACTGCTCTGAAAAATGTGACGACATACAGCTCTAAAAAAGACTTCAGAGTATCTGTTTCTTCTAGATTAAAACAGATTTAGCCTCAGTATTGTATAAAGAAAAAAAAATCCACAGTACTGATTTATAAACTTTCACAAGTACCTTCCTATTCACAATTGCTGTGCAATCAATTACATATTTTTATTTGAAAACTATTTCCATGCTATATCTTACCACTTTTTTTTTTTTTTTTTTGGTGTTTCATTGTAGTCCAAGCTGTCCTTAAACTCATTATGTACATCACCTATACTGGCCTCAGATTCACAGCGATCCTCCTGTTTCAGCTCCCAGGATACAGGAATTACAGGCATGAGCCACCATCCCCAGTTCCACTTTTACCTTTTCAAGGAGTTTCTCATCAAGCTCAGAAATACTAACATTATGTCATCAGAAGATATTTTAATCTCTTTAGGGACATTAAATTTACAAAAAAGAATAAAATAGGTCATTTTTCTATTATCAATTGAATGCTCCAAATCACTTATTTCTTGTTAAATAATAAATTCAAAATAGTTATAAACTATTACATAAATTTATTATTGATTCTTGATGTTTAATAGATTGAAATTGTGTGACTGGTCTCAATGAAAAGTATTTATAAGGTCAAGATTGTAGCTTAGTGCTACAGTGCTCTTTTAGCATGAGCAGGGTTCTGGGTTTAATCCCCAGCACCTGAGGAAAGTAAAAATTATAGTTCATAATAAAGGTCTCTTCATTCAAAGGAATTTTTGACATTGATATGTAGCAAAGGAATATCTAAGTATAAGTGTCCCATTTTAAACTTGAAAAGCAAAAAATTTTACCCTAAATATTGAACTTTTGTGTGTATGTTCACTGTAGGTATTAAACCCCAGGTATTCACTGAGTTACCTTCCTGACCCTTTTTATTTTTGGGGATAAGATCTAAGTTGCTTGAAAAACTTAAATTTCCAATTATAACTATATTTGTTCATTTAAGCTTTGATCCTTTGGTAGGGAGGTAGCTCAGTGGTAGAACATTTGCACACATGTTCCAGCCCTGGAGTTCAATTCCCAGTACCACAAAAAGAAAACAAAAACAATCATGCCCAGTCACTCTGGCACAGGTCTGCAATTCCAGCTACTCAGGAGACTAAGGGAGGAGCCTGAGGTCAGCTTAAACTATATAGCAAGACCCTGACTCAAAAACCAAACCAAAACCAAACAAAATTTAAAAAATCCCATAGAAACACCTGGCAACTGCTTATTTTAAATCTGCTCTTCTAACCAGGTAAGGCAGCACATGGCTGCAATCCTGGCACAGAGACAGGGGACTTATATAAGTTTGAGACCAACCTGAATTACCAAGTGAGTTCCAAGACTAACCTGAACTGCATAGTGAAATCCTGTGTAAAAAAAAAAAAAGAAAAAAAGAAAAAAGAAAAAAGAAATAAGTTGTTCCTATTCTGAAATATTGAGAAAATATCACTATAATGCTTTTAAATTAAAAAAAAAAAAATGTAGGCAGTGCTGTATGTGCCGCTGAATTACCCTTCCAGCAAACAAAGTAAAATTCTAATCAGTGTATCATTGGACAGCCATATATATTTCTAAAACACTGACAGAAAATATATTAGAGAATTTATATAAAACTATTATTAAATATACTGTTGCCTTCTTGCTTAATTTCAACTATTAGCCTGGTGACGATACAGTATAGTTCAGGTAACTTCATTTAGTAATTTTAGCATCATTTGACAGGAATAATATATATGAGGGGGCACATGCATACATGTGTGGTGTTCAGGGTCTTGCATTGCTCTACCACTGAGGCACTTTCCCAACCCAAGCATAATTTTTTTTGTTTTGAGGCAGGGTCTCACTATGCAGTGCAGGCTGACCTTGAACTTGATATGTAGCCTAGGCTAACCTTGAACTCACAATGATCCTCTTGCTTCAGCCTCCTGAGTGCTGGCACTACAGACATGCACCACCATGCCTAATGCCAACTTTAAAAGACTATTAATAATTCTCAAAATAATCACACCAGTAGAAATTTGTAAAAATACTTAGGAGGAAAAAATCCCCTTCATTTTCCCCATACAAGCAATTCCAGCATACATATCTATAATCAGAATTATTTCTGAGTATTTCCCAGGAAATCTGAGAAACCAGTATTACAACTATATCAGTATTGAGGTTCAGGGATGGGGAGACAGTTCAGAGGTCTAAGCACCTCATGGCAAGCACAATGATCCGGGACTGATCTCTGGTACCACATGCCATGCTGGCCGTGGGTGCCAAGCAGGCCACTGAAACTGAAACCGAGCCTGGTGACCCACGCCTGTAATCCTAGCTCTGAGGAGGCTGAGACAGGAGAATCACTAAGGTCCAAGCTGCTGTAACAATACCCTGTACTGAATAAATAAATGATGAAAACAACAACAACAACACAAAAGTATTGAGGTTCAGAGATAATTCTGAAAAATGTCAGAGTCATTTGTACATGTCTGCTCTGAATCTGTAAAATAAAATGTTTTGGACAAATGATCTATCCCCACAATCTTCCACTCTTCATTCTTCTAAACTAAGTCTGATGTTTTTCTCTTATACATAAAATAAAATTTAAAGAGGTCAAAGTATATCTTTAAAAACTTTTTTTAACTTGCTAAGGACCTTAAAGATACTTCATAAACAAGCCAGCCATTTTATATCTGGATAAAAACACATTGATGGCATCAATATAAAACACAATATGAAATCTCTGATTTTATATGAAATAAGCACACGAGACCTCTGATTTAAGAGGAAGTTGTGTATTACAACTTTAATTTTGCTACTTCTATTACGAACCCAAACTTCTGAATTTCATGGCCACTTTATCATTTAAATGATTTTCTATTTTATATGTGCATCAAAATTAAACTTATTTCTCTTCCACATGAAAAAAATACTCATCTTCTTACCATCATCTTTATGTTTCATTTTTTAAAAAAATTATTTAATTGTAAATGTACAGGGTTGTACAAAACTAATGACTTTCTCCCCTCCTTTGAACATTCTCCAGTGTTTGAATTGTGTTTCTTCAATTCTATAACGGCATCAGTTAAGGAAAACAATTGTCAAAATAGTACAGTATTCATCTGATGCTGAGACAAATTCCTTCACTTTGGTATTTCCATTTTAAGGAGGAAGCTTCAACATCTTTAAATAGTGTAAAAAAATGGCATTTCATAAGTCCTTTTCTATGATAGTTTGCAAAGACTAGGGAGAAATATTCTAAAAACGTTAAGGCTGTTTATCCCTGATGGTGTTATTACACGCCATTTTATTTTTCACATTTTCCAAAAAGCATTATTTTCACGGCAATTGAACAATATTTTAAAATTAAATTTTAGATAAGTTTATAAGTTGTGTGACACCAAAACAGTGCACTAGATGGTTTAAATATTTCTTCATTTTTATAACCTGGCACTTTTAAGAGGAGAATCACTTAATCGGATGTCTATTAGGGTGGATGAGGACAAAACAGCTTTATTTTCTGGCCTTTCATTTATTTAGGCTTTCGAGCAAATCCAAGAAGTGATTTTGAACTTAATTGCACTGAATCTTGTAGTAGTAAACTTTCTAAGTGGTCAGAGTAACACCTTTCATTACAACTACTATATTAGCTAAATAGCAAAAGATTTTCAGATTTATCTATATTTTTTGAGACTTCTTTAGTATTCTGTCATTATTTCTGACAATTCCATTTAGAAAGAAACGCAATTGTAAACCGTTTCTATTTCAAGCCCATAAAAACCAGAACTGAGATGAAAGGCAAAGTCTTGACCTTTCTATTTTAGACTTTCATCTGTGTAGCTAAGCCATCTGCTTTTATCCCACCTCCCACCTCATCTACTTAATGGACTGAAAATACTGCACCTAATTGCAATTTTATCAAAGCAGCCTGACTTTCCACTTTAACGAATTACCCTACTCTGGATTTTCACCTGAAGGCTGGCTTGGTAAAAATTTTATCTAACCTTCCCTTCCAATTCCTTCTCACCTCCCTCAGTTATGAGCTGTCAGCGTCTCTGAACTAAAATACTAGTCTCCTGTGCATTAAGCCGTCTAAAGAGATCTTCACTTTCCACAGTGAGCGCCTGGCGGAAAACCTAGTCGGGTCTCTCCTCAGGAACTGGGGCCGGTGTTATCACTGCTACGATTACGCAGGGTGCATCTCAGCTCAGTCTGGAAAGGAGTAGCGTCTCTGCCACCAATCAAGGGACCCAGTCCGGGAAAAGACCCAACTAGATTGGGAGGAAACCTCCAGGACAGAAGGGAGCCCAAGAAAAAGAAGGGATCTCAAGACTAGAAAGAAAGAGCTTCCGAGGCAGGAATGAGAAAGGGTGTGGGAAGTGGCGGGCGGCCAGCAGGAAGGGGGAAGAAAGGGCCGCGGCCCGCAGGAGGGCCGGGCAGGAGGCGCGGGGACCGAGGCGGGCGTGGGCGCCCTCAGGAGCGGTAGGTGCGGGGGTGAAGAGCAGAGAAGATAGCAGCAGTTGAGGGGCCGAGGAAGCGTCGTCCGAGGCCGGCGCGACGGGGACAGCGCCACCCCCGCCCCCCGCCAAGCCCCGCTACTTAACTATTTGTAGAGCTGCTGCAGGCACAGGTCCAGGCTCTCGCCCTCCACCTCCTCGCGGGTGATGCGCTCCGACAGCGGCCGCGGGAGTGGGGGCAGCGGCGGCAGCTGGGGCTGAGGCGGCGGTGGCACGGCCGAGTGCCCCGGGGCGGCCGCCGCCGCCGCCTCCTCCCCCTCGCCTTCGGCCGCCGCCACTGCCTCCTCCTCCACCACCTCTTCCTCTTCGGGCTCCTCCGGGTCTCGCTCCTGTTCACCCTCTTCCGTAGCGGCTAGCGTGACCGCCTCCTCCCCGGGTTCTTCGACCGAAGCCTCGGCCGCCTCGGCTGCTACCAGTTCAGGTTCAGGCTCGGGCTCGGACTCCGGTTCGGGTTCCGGCTCTGGCTCGCCGCCGCCGCACGGTCCGCGAAACTCGCCTAGGAATAGCTCCAGGAAGCGCCGGTAAGTTTTCTCCTCAGGGCTGCAGCCGGCCATCGCTGCTCATGCCCCGAGGCCGACCGGGAAAAGGGTGGGGGAAGCCCACGAAGGGGAGGGGGCTGCTTCTGAGCCTTGGGCTCCCGCTACGGCAGTTAACAGCCGCACCAGCAAGACCGATCAGCACTAGGTTGCTTGGAGAGGGCTCCCGCAGGCGTGCGCGCCACCGAGGACGGACGTGCGCGGCCCCGGGGTAGAGCGCGCTGCCCCTCGGGTCTGGAGGGAAAGTTGGCGACGAGTGCGCGCGCAAGGTCCAGCGGCGGCCCACCCTCAATCCCTACGGAGAGCTCAGCCCACGCTGCCTGGAGACCGTCGCCATGGCAACCAGTTCTAATTAAGAATTTCAGGGTCCCTCTCAAGAAGTCTATGGAGTCGTCCAGGGACACAGGTCGTCCTGTGCCTGCCCTCTAACTCTGAATGTCTTTATTGGATGAAGACCCTAGTCTCAAGTAAGACATCCCCCAGCCAAACTGTTGGTTCCCACTTGGATTGCACTTACATTAAGTTTATTTGTTGATAACTTGCTTCAGCCTATAAGATGAAAGACACTATACTGTGAATACCCTTTGTTGATGTCACTGAATAAACAAGTAGTTGAGATATGGGGAACATCCAAGCACATACCTAATGGAAGGTTCCTTTGCATAGTTCTCTCATTTAGGTTAGTCTCATTCTCAAAGAAGAAAAGTAAATCAATAAATTATTTGAGTCAAGTTACCAAAACTTTCAATCATAAATTCATAGTTAGAATTAACCTCCAAGTTAGGCTCCAACACCTTTTAGACATGTTTCCCTTGCCTCTAAAAATTCAATAGTGCCTGATGTCCATACAATGCCTTGTAAGTTTACAAACTGTTCTCACCCTTTTCAACTTTATCACAGCCCTTCAGATAGATACTACCATTGTGATTGTTTCGCAGACCAGGGGAGGAAGCTTTAAACATATCACGACTTTGCTCAAGGTCACAATCAAGTGATAGAACATGGACTGAATCCATGATTGAGATTAAGTACATTTCACCCATTGGTTTTCCATTACACCCACACTCCCCTCTTGAGTTTCTTCATAAAATATGTAGCACTGTAGTGCATGTAGGTTCTTTCCTATAGTATTTTGTTTGCTTCTCTTCCTCTCCCATTTCTTTTTTCCTTCCTAGGCTTAAACTGAAATAACTTAAAATGATTCTAATTTCTTACCAAAGTATACACAAACCTATTATTTTCAAGCCTCACTGAGGGGTAAAAGAGGGAGAGCTGTGTTGTTATACAGCTGTTTAGTATCATTACTGCACACTGCCATGTCCATGGCAACATATAATTCAGCAAAAACATAGTGATTCTCTACTTTGAAAAACATGTTCTTGCAAATTATCTACCCCATCCTCTCCAGTTATTGTTTCTGGGTTTCAGTTGGATTTAGGTCTGAAATACCATTTCCAGTCAGTTATTAATGGCAGAAGAGGGAAACTCCTCACCAACTGTTTTCATATAATACTGCATTCTAAATCCCTGACCTGATACTGTTATTTTAAGATTAAGTGGGTTGGGCTCACTAATGTACATTATGGCATCATGTAAAATAGAGTCCCATGCTTTCCTCACTTGAGATTAAATAATACATGATAGAAAGTATAGTGTAATGCACTTGAGCGCTCTGTACCTTTTTCTCAAAGGTAAAGACCCAGTAAGTCTGCTTCTAGACATGCTAAATGTATTTATGTTTTGTTTAAAACATCATTAGTGTAAAGCAACTTCTCGACGAGATGCCAAGGAAGCTTTTAAACTCATTTGTCTTTGTTTTCAATATACCTACTCATTTCCATTTCATAACATCTAGAAAGACTGACAAAACTTTTTAGGCTCCAAACCTAAATGTCCACAGTTTTACATTTCAACAATTATTAATATCCCAGAATTTGACATGCTGACATTTTGTTCAAGAGTACGGAGCTGTCAACTGCAACAATGCATATCACGCTACACCTTCCTACTTCATAATGTGGTTGCCTCCCTCATCTAGATGACATTTATTTGTGACATTAATTTCTGACTCAACCCACGTATCAAAGGGAAGTGATCTGTGTTGGTAAAACATTACTTCTAAGAGTAAAAGAAAAAGCCCACATCTCTATATTACTATGAGAGGCATGTTTGCTGATATTAATAAAGATATTCTTTCACAAAGATCAATATAGATTGCAATGCATCCATTTGACAAAGTAGCTTTGCCAGAAGCTTGCTGTCAGAAACTCAGAGCAGGTGTGTAGGATGATTTTGTCATTATCAAGTCTTTAATATGAGCCAAATTAAACCTCTCCTAGTAGGGGTGTGGTGGTGCACGCCTGTAATCCCAGCACTAAGAAAGCTGAAAACAGGAGGATCACTATGAATCTGAGCTGCATAATGAGACCCTGCACAAAAAGTAAATAAATAAATAAACCTCCTCCGTTAATGTCTTTTTAATCATTACTTTTCATCATTTTGTGTTCCTTTTCACTTCCTCTCCTTTTATACTTTAGTCCTCTCCTATTTTAAAGAATCATGTTATGAAAACCATAGTGTGTATCAGTGATATTTAACATGACTGAGATTTCTTGAGATCATTTTCTTATGGAAGTTATTGTCCTTTTAACTCTTACTTCTTTGAAGGAAATGCACTATGTCTTTTCATGGACATTCAAAATAATATTTCAAAGGTAAAAAGAACTGTTGTTTGGCAGTTTTTTAGATGACCTAGCAATTCTTCTCTCAGACTTATCCATTAGATGAAAAAACATGTCCAACATGTACACCCAAGTACAAACACACACATATACACACATAAAAAAAAAACCTGTACACAAACATTGTTATGTTGTCTTATAGGACTGAGGATGGAACCCAGGGCCTTTCTACTGAGCTACATACCTAGTCCTTTCTATTTATTTATTTATTTTTATTTTGTGACTGGTCTGGCTGAGTTGCTGTTCCTATAGCGGTCTTGAGGCCTACTGTATCTCATTGATAACTTTGCTCCCACTGAATGTGTCTACTGCAATTCCAGCTTTGGCCAGTGACCTCACCACAAGCTCTAGAAATATCATCTTCTTGTATTTGTCCTTTAGGTACACCAGCAGCTTTCAGCTTCCTAAACCTTTAAAAATCTTCTATCACTTTTTCAACAATCACTTCTGTATTTTCTTAACTAGATCTTGACGAATAGGGTAAAAAATCTTAAGGAATTATAAGGGAGATTACAACTATAAATGGATCAAGGTGAAGTTAAAGTACATTTAGGTTTCTAAAGATGCTCCTGGGACACTGAGTTCACTTGAAGCAGTCAGTGTAAATTATTTCCAAAATAAGGATAGGTGGCCAGGACTTGGGAGGGAGAGGCAGAGCACAATAAATTTTTAGGATAGTAAAAACTATTTGGTATTACTTGAATGATGGGTAGATTTCAGTATACCCATAAAATGTACAAGAGTGAACTCTAATATAAATTGGGGGCTTTAGCTAATAAGATACCAATACTGGCTCATCAACTGTAACCAATGTGCCACATTAAAGCAAGATATAAATAGTAGGGAAAACTGGGGTGAGAGAAGGGGCATATAGGAATTCTTTCCTTTCTTGTAAACCTAAACATGCTCTAAAAAAGAAGTCTTGAGGGCCAGGGACATAGTTCAGCAGCAGAAGCATGTACCTTGCAAGCACAAGGTCCTGAGTTCAATTCCTGGTACAAAAAAAAAAGTCTTATAGTTTTCAAAAATAGCTGAATCATGTGGAAGATAATGACTACAACTAAGAAAACTATTTAACTTTTAAATCTATTTCCAGAAGCTATGACAGGAAGATGTTGCACTTTTAAGACCAGCCTGGGCTATAAAATGAGCTCAAAGTCAACCTGAACCACACAGCAAGACCCTGTATAACTCAATCAATCAATCAATCAATCAATCAATCAATCGGATGTGGTGGATTGCACCTGTAACCCCAGTACTCAGGAGGCTGAGGCAGCGTCGAGGATCAGTGCAAGTTCAGGACCAGACTGGGCTACAAACTGAGGTCTCAAGGCCAACCTGAAATGTGTAGCAAGACCCCCATCTTAAAAAGACTTAAATAAAATAAAATTTAAAAAGTATGGGACTGGGGTATAGTTCAATGAAAAAGCCCTGGGTCCAATTCCAGGGCCAGTTTTATTTATTTATTTATTTATTCATTCTTATTTTTTTCCCCAGGCAAATTTTAAAAAGTGTTTTAAAATTCATATTTTAAAAACTAAATCAGCAGGCCAGTGGTATGTATCAGTGACAACACACTTGGCCTAGCACACATAAGGCCCTGGGTTCAATACCTAGTACCATTTAAAAAAAAAAGAAATAAATTAAAGTGAATTAAAGAAAAACTTACATAGTTTAAAAAATATTAGTATGATTTTTGTCAAACTGACTAGTAGGGAACAACAGACTACCTGAGAACTAAATAAATTATAGGACAGGTGCAGTGACACATGCTGGTAATCCCAGCACTCAGGAGGCCAAGGCAGGACTGCTATGAGTTCAAGGCCAGCTTGGGCTACAAAGTGAGTTCAAATCCAGCCTGAAGTGCATAGTAACACCCTGTCTCAAAAAGGCCAAAAAAAAAAAAAAAAAAAAAAAAAAAAAAGAATTGAATAAATTAAGCACAGAGAAATATCTTCAAATAGTGACTTTTCTACTTCCCAGGTCAACAATATAGTTTTAAATCATCCCCATTTTCTGCCAAAAACATTACAGCTATAATATTTTTTATTTCTATTACTGCCTAAAAAGGTCATATTGCAGCCAAAGCCCTAAACTGTCAAAATTAAAATTCACTTCAAAAGTAATAACAGGTCCACATGCATTAAATTTTACCAGTTTTAAAAGGTAAAGTATTAAAGTCTCTAAAATGAATTCTGATCTTTCTTCTTCAGGTTTTAACCATTAATAAAATATTTTACCCTAGCAAAGTTCTTTGAACAACCAAAATTATTTTTGGACTTATGACATCCCTACAAAAAAGGATTACGGCAGGGGTTGATGGTAATTTGACGATGGTACTATTAATGGCTAACATGTGGCACGTTCCTTCTATAATGACTTTTCTAGAGTGAATTGATGTTACTAAAAAAATCCACGTCAACATCTTGCTACTAGTGTTCACTTTACAAAAACCAGAAAGTGCTTCATATGGTGATAAAATGTTCACTATTATAATCTAAGTTTTAGCTATCTTTACATATTTGCTTGCAATAAATACATGTAAAATTTCAGAATAATACTAATCATACCCTGCTCTAGTCAGAAGATGCCTATCTTTTACTTGGAACATTCATCAAAACAGCCAAATAATGAAGTCTAGTGGTACAAGACTGTGATCTCAGCACTCTGGGAGGCTGAGGTAAGAGAATCAAAAGCTCAAGACTAGCCTAGACAATTTAGCAAAACCTTGTCTCAAAAAACAAAGAGACAAATAACAAAAGCTGCTTTTCTCTCTCTCTTTTTTTTTTTTTTTTTGGGCAGTACCAGGGATTGAACTCAGGACCTTGCAAGTGCTTATTGTACTGAGCTATCTCTTCAACCCAAAAGCTGCTTTTTAAAAAAAATTTTAAAAAGCTGGGCATAGTGGTACATGCCTGTAATCCCATTTAGAGGTTGAGGCAGGAGGATCACCTCAAGGTGAACGCCAGCCTGGGCTACAAGGTGAGCTCAAGGACAGCCTGAGCTACAAAGCAGGACCCTGTCTCAAAAAGCCAAACTTTAACAAATAAAAAGGATATTGGCAACTAACTATAAAAACTCTTCATAAACATTTCTATACTTAGATAGAAGTGGATACTTTATTAGTTGAGCTGATGGAATGGAGCCACAGTGACATTTGTGACTGGAAGGGGAGATGGAAACGATTCCATTAACCTAGAGTGCTGTAACATATGGTAATCATAGGTGGTAGAATAGCTGTGTTGGACAAGGGTAGAAATAAGCCATGTGGCATAGACATTATCAATTACCACACATGGTAACCATGCTGACACAATGCATCTTTTCCAGAAAGGAAATGATCTGGCATATGAAGTGGTTTGCTGCCTTATGAAAGAGTGATCTATAAATGACATATCTGGCACCAACAGAGCACATTATTTCCAGTAATTCTGAAAACTGAGGATTAAGACTTGATGAACTTCTATATTTTTAAAATAATATACATGTAATTGCAAAAAGGCAGAAAATCAAAATATGTATATAAAGTAAACACAGTTTATATATAAAATTATTTCTTAAAATATCCTTACATTATTTTATGAAGTTCTTAAATTTTGTATATCTGGAAATATATACCAATAACATCATAACTTTTTTTTTTTGAGACACATTCTTGCTATTTAGCTTAGAATAAACTTAAAACTCACTATGTAGCCCAAATAGGCATTGAATTTGAAATCCTCTTGCCTCAGTCTCTCCACTATGAGGATTAAAATGCATTGGCATCATGCTCAGCTAATTTCATGACTCAGATAAGGCATAAAGACTACAGGACAATGTTCAAAATCAGATCTAGAGATAAAATTATAATTTTTCCAAATATTGAAAAAACATACTGAAATGGAAAGAAAAACTATGTTATAAGAAAATTTAGCATGCAAATACTCTTTCAGATGAGTGTGAGATGGACTGAAGAAGAGAAAAGCTGGAATCAGTTGGGCAGTGGGATTCATGGAGAGTACAAAAAAGAATGTTATCAGGGGGAATACATTAGGTCTGAAATTAAAAGAAGGCACCCAAAGACACAGCTTGGTGAGATCTAGCACCCACTCAGAGAGGCTAAGTGTCTGTGACAGTTATCATATTACTGCAAAACTAGCTACCCCCAAATTTAGTGGCTAAAACAAAAAACAAGTCACATGTCTATAGGCTGACTGTGCTCAAACAGGGGGTTCTCACTGGCAGGCATCAAAAGGTTGTCCTTAGATACCAGTTGCGGATAGAATACCTAAAGAATTGTATCAGGGGGGATGTCCAGTGTTTTTTTTTTTTAATTTATATTGACAAAAAGAGTAGAAAAAGACGGTTATGTGACTATCATACTAATTCACTGTACTGCTAAACTAGCAATTGATGCTAGCTATTGACCTCTAGAACTGTCAACTGAAATGCTTGCACCTAACAACTTCAACATGATGGCCTTAGGGCAGGCAGAATTCTTACATGGTGGCTTAGAGCTTCAAAAGTGAGTGTTTCAGCAGGGCATGGTGGCACCACACTGTAATCCCAGCACTCAAGAGGCTAAAGTAAGAGGATGGCCACAAGATCAAGGCCAGCCTGAAATACATAGCAAGACTCTTGTCTCAAAAAACCAGAACAAAAAAAGCAAGTGTCCAGTGATACATAGTTTTTGTGACTTAATTTCTTAAGTTAGTATCATTCCTTCTATGGCACTTTATTAGTCAAATAGGCCCCTCCTGGAGAAAAGTACATAATACACCATATCTGAGGGGAGAAGTACCAAAGAATCTGTTTTAAACTATCATAACAGCATTTAGCTTCATGAATTTATGACAAAGTTCAGCAACTTAAACTTGAAGCCTTAGAAATATGTGGTCCAAATTTAATTACATGGGTGGATTTTAATTAGTGCTAACAAGTCAATAAGAATCCAATATATAAAAACCACAAGGGCAAGCAACACAAGAATTATCAGTGAGAGCTATTAATTCCAGTGAGACCAGACATTTGCATCGATCTGGCTTTAATTGGGAGATCTAATTACCAACAGGTTGGTAATTAATACACATGCAATCAGATAAAAGTTCATTACAATTCAAATATTTAACGACATCCAGTTGAGATAGTCTAATGCAACTAAAATTATGTTTTTAAAAAATCACACTATGAGATGCCATTCTTTTCTGGGGATGAGGAGGTGGGAATCAAACTCAGGACTTCTTGATTGCCAGGCAGGCACTGTACCACTGAGATATAACCCTGTACCAAAATGTCATTCTTATGGGAAGTATCAAACTGGCAAAATAAATAAATAGGTCAAGATCACTGAAAAAACAGCCACTCCCAAAATGCCATGCAAGGTATGAGCTAGTAATCTTTCTGTGGGATAATTTAACAAAAACTATCAAACTGTTAAATATGCATATATTCATATTCTTTTTATCTTCATTAAAAGCTGAATTAAGGGAGCAGGGAGATGGCTCAGTGGAATAAGCGCTTCCCTGGCAAGCTCAAGGGCCTGAGTTCAATCTCTAGCTCTGAAAAAAAAAGGATAATCATGATACCGTTAAGAACCTTCCTTGTTACTAAGACAAAAAAAGAAAGAAAAAGAAAAAGCTGAATTAAGCTAGATATCAGTAAGTGATTAAGCAACAGTATATTCACTCTATAGAATGCTACACAGCAATTTTTTAATAGAAGTTCTACATGTATTGACACAAAAACAAGGTGCTAAACAGTGTGTGTACTACTAAGAAGATATAGGACAAAAAATAATTTATAGTTTAAAATGGTAAATGTTTTATATAATCTGAAGAGTAACCAGTGTATTTATATTTGAGATATATGGACTAGCTCTACAAGACAGCATAGGAAACTATTAATGACCACTGCCTCCTAAAAAAGGAAGTGAATGACTAAGGGACTAGAAATAAATAATTTTCATTAACTTTTAAAATCTAGTGTTGAGGGCTGGCCAGATAGCTCAGCGGACTAAAATGCCTGCTTAGGCAGGTGCAGGGACCTCCAGCATGTTGTGCCGACCTTCCCCTAGGGTACACTGAGATGGATTAAAACTGTGTGTGGTAGCACATGCCTATAATCTCAGTACTTGGGAGGCTGAAAACAGAGGATCACTACGAGTCTGATCTGTGTAGTGAGACCCTATACTAAATACATACATACAGCTCAGCTTTTTAAAATTTAAATCCTGTGCAAATATTCTGTAACTTAAAAGAAAATTAAGAGCCGGGCGTGGTGGCACATGCCTGTAATCCCAGCACTCGGGAGGCTGAGGCAGGAGGATTGTTGTGAGTTCGAGACCAGCCTGAGCTACAAAGTGAGCTTAAGGCCAGCCTGAACTGCATAGTGAGACCCTGTCTCAAAAAAAAAGACAAAAAAAAAAAAAAAAAAAAAAAAAAAAAAAGAAAAGAAAATTAAGTCAGGCATGGATGCACATAACTAGCACTCTGGGAGGCAGAGCCAGGAGAATTCAAACTCTTTTTGAGCCCCTATCTCAAAAAATAAGGTCTGGGTATATAGCTCAGTGTAGAAGAACTGAATTCAACCTCAAGTCTGTGAAACAAACGTCAGCAAACAAATGTTTAAAAAGCAGACCAGGGCTGGGGAGATGGCTCAGTGGAATAAGTGTTTCCCTGGCAAGCACAGGCGCCTGAGTTCAATCCCTGGTTCTAAAAAGTAAAACAATAAAAAAAAGCAGACCAAAGAAAAAAAACTTTGGGGGTGGGGATAGTACTAGGGTCTTGCACAGAACTACATCTCCAGCCCTTTTTTATGTTATTTGAATCCAGATCTCAGTCGCTAAGTTACCAAGTCTGGACTGGAACCCTGTTATTCACCTGCCTCAGCCTCCCCAAGAATGAGGATTACAGGTATACAAAACCATGCCTGGCTAATTGTTTTTTCAAAAGAGCACAGCAGTAATTATTATATAATCAATTATGCTTTTTTTTCTTTGAGCCTTGATTTATATGAATCTTTGATGTAAGTGTTCTGACATTTAGCTTTTGTCTTTTACATTGTAATTTTGTATTTTGAAAGTAGATATGACATAATTTCTGCAAGTTCTCAAACCTGAGTGAGCCCAACTTTGATGCCATAATAAAAATAAGCTACACATAATAAATATCACAGCCTGAGTGATAGTGTCTTTAATAAAAACTCACATCTTACTACCCATACTGAAAGTCAGATAGCTGAATTTAGAAAGGGCTATGCTAATGGTAAACTATAATGGAAAACAGGCAAAGGAATACACTTCGGTCAAAAATACGTGAAATCATGTCAACATGTTTTATGCCAAAATCATTTCTCAGGGAGCAAAATGTTCTGTAAATTTTAACAGTAGCAGTAAATTTAGGCACTGATGTTAACTAAAAATACGTATTACAAACAGCCAACCTCTTCTGAAACTAAACTTTTTTTTTTAAACAACAGAACATTTCAAAATTGTCTTAAAACTGAAATGCAATTTAACAAAATGTGCACCATACAATTATTAATCTTGAAAATAAAAATATATAAATGTCATACTTTTCAGTTTCAGTGCTGATCATTTTAAGTAAATATATAATAATGTCTATAAAGACAGACACGTAAAACTTAGACCAACAAACTTGTTTTTCTTTCTTTTTTTTTAAACATTTTTTTCTTAAATTTATTTTGTAATGCTGGGCATGGAGCCCAGGGCTTTGCACACTGGAGGTGATCATGGAGCAATGGATTTTAGCAATCTCTTATCTGATCCTGTTTTAAAAATAAAGAAAATAAAGGTGCCAAAACTGATGTAGGGGGCTGGGGAGATAGCTCAGTAGAAAAAGTGCTTGCCTGGCAAGTGCAAGGGCCTGAGTTGAATCCCCAGTTTTGTCAATAAATAAATAAATAATAATAAATTCTAGTTTTAGGGCAATCCATTTGGGATCCCACCTGTCTCTCAGGAGTTATTCCTAGTCCCTGTTCTTATTACCCAATAAATCTTCCTAAACAAAACCAAATCTCTAATTTTACCACAAATTGTAAGCATTTTATTAAGAATATTACTAACAAGAGAAATAACTTTAGAGCTGGGCAGATGGCAGAAGTCTTAATCAAAGCTACTCAGAAGGCTGAGGCAAGAGGACTGCAAGTGTGAGGCTAGCCTGAGAAACTGAGGGAGACCCAGTCTCAAAATAATATATATATTACTATGTTATACACACACACACACACATATATATATATATACATACACAAATTTTATATATATATATATAAAATTTGGGGGTGTTACCAGAAACTGAACTCAGGACTTCATGCTTGCCAGGCAGGCACTATGCAGCTAAGCTATATCCCTGGTCCTGAAAGTAAAATGTAAAGGGTTGAGAATATACCTTAGCTCTGTAGCACTTACCCATAAATCCCTGGATTCAATTCGAGTACTGAGAAAAGATGTGTGTGTGGGCAGGTAGCTGGAGGTGGTCAATTAACACTTACAATCCTAGCATTCAGGAGACTGAGGCAGGAGGATCATGAGTTTGAGGCCAGCCTGCTCTACACAGTGCAACTGTCTTCAGAGAGGAACAAATAGCCAGATAGCTCAGAAGACTAAAGTGCCTGCTTAGGTAGAGCACAGCAGCCGGGCAGTGCTTGGGAGGCTAAAAATAGGAGAATCGCTATGAGTCCGATCTATCCAGTGAGATCCTGTAGACCCTATACTAAATACATTAAAAAACAAAAACACTTTAAAAATAACCCAGTGCTCCCTTCAGCAGTACATATGCTAAAATTGGATAGACACAGAGATTAGCATGGCCCCTGTGCAAGGATGATACGCAAATTTGTGAAGTGTTCATTGCATACCAAAAAAAAAAACCCAAATGTCTATCCACAGATGAATGGATAAATGTAGTATAAACATGAAATGGAATATTGTTTAGCCTTTGAAAGGCTTTTTTTTTAGGAATGGATTTCTTATATATGAAATAATCTGGAAGAACTTTAGATATATGCTAAATAAATGCTCACTTCTGCAACACAATTACTAGAAATATGTCAAATGGTACCAAAGATCTAGGTATCAAAGAAAAGATATGCTTCCACTTATATGAATTACAATAGGCAAATTCATAAAATAGGAAGATGAGAAATCATTAGGTGCTGCAGAGAAAGACGAATGGGGAGTTACTGCTTAATGTGCATAGTTTCTATTTTAGATCATGAAGTACTGGTAATGAATTAGGGCCTAGTGGCACAAGCTTATAATCTCAGCAGTTGGGGACACTGAGGCAGTCTGAGCAACCTGGCAACCTAGTGAGATCCTAACTCAAAATAAAGTAGTAATGATTATATAATGTGAATATAAGGAACATTAACTTTGTATATTTACAAATGGTTGAAATGGCAAAGTTTTCTGTCTTTTTTTTTTTTGGGGGGGGGGGGGACATGTACCAGGAATCAAACTCAAGACCTCGGGCTTACCAGACCAGCACTGTGCCACTGCCTATCTCCCGGCCCAGTAAATTTTTCTTGTAACTATTCTCCCGCAATAAAAATGTGTTTTTTTAGTGTATGTGCTGCCAAAGTGAACACAGAAATATAAGAATAAAAACTAAAGAGTATTATAGAGTTCAAAAATTGCTCCAAAATACCATTCTGTGCATGATCAAACAAATATTTTTATCTGACCACTTGAAAACAAAATTTATCCTAAATTTTATTTGAAATATTTATTTTCAAAAATAGTTAAATGTGTGTTATGTGTTAGACAGATAAGCAGACAGACAGATAGATAGATTGATTGATAGATGAAAAGCAGACAGGTCAGTGTTTCACATCTATCTTATAGAGTCGCTTGAAGGGCCAAATAAAATGATACAAGTGTCTCATAAATAATTAAGCACCACCCTCCAGCTCCCTTTCCCATCAGATCTGAACACTGGTCTTGGTGGTCGTAAAGGAGGAAAAGGAATGCTGAAGCTGGCCTCACAGCCTTATGGTCTGGTATATAGCATGTGGGCTAGTTTCAAACAAGGTTTAAAAAAAAAAAAAAAAAAATTAAGCACCGTAGCTGTGGTAGTACACACCTGTAATCCCAGCACTAGAGAGGCTAAGGGAGGACTGTGTGAGTTCAAGGCCAGCCTAGGCTACATAATGAGTTCAAGGCCACTCCGGCCACTCCGAACTACAGTGAGCCCGTCTCAAAAAACAAACAAACAAAAAAAAACAATCCCAGACTGGGTGTGGTGGCACATGCCTCTAATCCCAGCTCTTGGGAGGCTGAACAGAGGCAGATCACTATGAGTCTGATCTACATAGTGAGACCCTGGAGACCTTTACTACAATACGAAAGAAAAAAAAAAAAAAAAACCTCCCCAAAACAAAAAAACTGTAGACAAAAGTATGTTCAAGTTATGTATCTCCAAAATTAAAGCCTTAACACTCTGAAAGTACTTCAACAAGACGTATTTGGTATATGTGCTGCT
>PVKA01009306.1:0-24043 GCA_004027165.1 Ctenomys sociabilis | reverse complement strand
TTGAAGATGTTTGTAGCCTAATCTCTAAGGTTTCCTCTAGCAATATAGATCTATAATAACTGCATTTGAAATAAGAAGTTCCTATCCTAAAAATACAACAAAACCATGAATTAGGTTATGTAGCTTTTATTTCTGTATTTTATTATATTTTCCATGCCAGGGAGATGGCCATAGAATAAGCGGTTCCCTGGCAAGCGCAAGGGCCTGAGTTCAATCCCTGGTTCCACAAAAATAAATAAATAAAACTTTCCATAATTTTCATAGAATCAAAGATTTTCCAGGGCTAGGGAGATGACTCAGTAGAATAACTGCTTCCCTGACAAGTGCAAGGGCCTGAGTTCAAGCCCTGGTTCTGCAAAAAAAAAAGGATTTTCCAAGAGTAGGAAAAGGTTTTTCAAACCAGAGAAAAATTTAGATTTCCAGTATTTGTTTTCCCACTATGGACAATTTTTTATATAGATTAAAAGTTGCTGTACTAACTTAAGACAAGGCATGATAAAACATGGAAGTGACAAAAAAAATCACTGGAAACATTTTCTGTGAATGTGCAAATATATTTGTGTCAGTCAGTTTTCTATCACTATAAAAAATACATGAGATAACTTGTAATGGGAAAAAGGATTTTTGTGGCTCACAACTTTGGAGTTCCTAGTTCATGATCAGGGAGCCCAAAGCTTCTGGGCCTCTCTTTGGTGTAGCAGATGGCAGCAGCAGGAACATGTGCCAGAAAAGGACTGGGGGCCCATGATACCCTTTGGGGCTCACCCTTACTGACTTCAACAGTTTTTCATTAGGCTCTGCCTCTTACAAAGTTTCCCACCACATCTCAATAATGTCTCCCTGAGGAGCAAGACATGGACTTCCGAGGACACTTAACCCTCAAACTATAGCAATACTTGTAGATGTATATAAATCAACAGTAAGAGTGATCATAACAATGGCATGGAGTAAAAGCGATGTATATCTTTTCAATTTACCATATTGCTAACTACAAGATGAAACCCAGATGCAATCACTGACCTGCTGGGAAGTCAGACTTTTCATTGATTTACCAGTCTAGCATTAGATGGCCATGTTACATAAACTGGGAGGGATAGATGTAATATCACATCATGAGTTGAAGTGTTTTGTTAGTACACTAAAACTAGGTAATTTTCATGAAAACAATGCAACAGTCTTGAGATCTGAATGATGGTAAATTACTAATAGTTCTCAATTTTCAAATAGAACCGCTGATTGTTAGCATGAATAAACTCAAATCTCACCAAATAATCATAATGTGAGAGTCAGACATCACTAAAATGAAATTGTGACCTAATTAAGGACACTCAGGAATTAATGAGTTAAGAGTAAATGCTAGTTAGAATACTACAATATGAAGAAAAACAATAAATATTATCTAGTTGTAAAAAATGTTTATGATATAAGGGAGTTTATTTTATAGCTTTGGTTTAAGAATTTGAACAACTAGAAGGAAATTGTCTGTTTTTCTATCACTGGCTCATACATTACATAAAAATAAACTTTTATATTTTTAGACAGTATGGAGTTTCCATCCATATTTTGTGGGCCATGAGATTCCTTAATTGTGAACTTCAGATTTCCAACTAAGCAAATTGGAAATTTGATTTAGTGGGCTTTTAAATCAAGCTTGATCTCTTAAGATTTGAGAGTTAAAGAGGAAAAACAGCTTTATCCCTATTCACATTAATATGTGAGCCTGTAGTTGTAAAGCATAAGAATTTTCTTGTTATTTTAGAAAACTTGCTAAAAAAAATTTTTTTTTTAATTTTGGGGAAGGGTCTACAAGGGTGTTCAGGGTCTCACTACTTGATTAGACTTGTAGTGATCTGCCTGTTTACAGCTTCCCAAGAGCTGAGATTACAGGCACAAGCCACCATGCCTAATCTTAACTGCTGTCTTCATAGGGCCCCTACAGCAGGTCCAGAGATCCAACCCCCGGCCCCTACATCTGCTTGAAGGTGCTTTAATCCGCTGATCTATTTGGCTGGCCCTTGAAATTTTACTTGTAAGTTAAACCATTAAATTTTCTATTGTAAGGTTGTTATCTAATAATTAAATTTACTATTGACAACACACACATACACAGAAGTTAAAAGTGAACAGAAATTACTAAAAATAATTTAAATTCAAAAATAAAGTTAGGATTGAATATGCTATATACTGACCATGCAAGGAAAAGTGCTGGATTCTGACAAATGTATACTATAGCTATATTTTATTAGTATTATAAGTTCATGTTAGAAATACTTTTGAAAATAAAATTTTTCTTCTATGAAGTTTTAACCAGTGTTTAAAAAACAAATCTTCCTAATGACATAAACAATATATATCCTTCATTAGCCCAGGTATACTGAGAATTTGATATATTGTAAACTTCAATACTGTAAAGAATTTTGTTAGTTTAGAAAACCTGTTGAAACTTGTAAGTTAAACCATTATATTTTTGATTTTAAGGTTGTTACCTAATAATTAAATTTACTATTGACAACACACACACACAAATGAGATAAAGTGAACAGAAAAAGCTAGGGGGAAATGTTTATATTTATATACATTTTATAGCTGAGGAAGAAATAGTCATCTTTGAAGCTGAGCACCACAGCTCATCACTGCAATACCATCACTCTCAGAAGCTAAGGGAGGAAGACACCAAATTTAAGCCCAGCTTGGACAACTTGACTACTAGGTTTGAGCCTAACACTGAAAAAAAGTATTCCTAATACTATTACATATGTAGAATCTGAAAAAGATGACAAGAAAGTAGACAAGATAAGACAAAGAGAACTAGGAGGATGGGAAGGGAAGGACTGTGTAAAGGGCAGTAATACGAAGATGAATATAATCAAAACTGTTATGGGCAATAAACCCCCAAAGTATATTCTGTGCATGCACCAATCTGCCATAAGGGAACTCATTAATATGTACTAATAAAAAACGTGAAGTGAACAAAAAAGATTGAAAAGAAAATGTTAAGAAATCTACAATTCTAGAATGAAACCTTATATCATACTTCAAGAAGTACCAGTTGGGAGGTTGAGGAAGGAGGATTGCTGTGAGTTTGAGGCCAGCCTGGTTACATAATGAGACCCTAACTCAAGAACAAAAACAAATTTAAAAATCAGTAGTCATCTAAAATAAAATCAATACAATGATATGCTGACTCATGGTTTCTGTTAATAAAAACAGGTTAGTTTTAAAGAATTACCAAAGCTACATTTAATGAAAATTTAAAAAGCCAGGTGTGGTGGCACATGCCTGTAATCCCAGCACTCAGGAAGCTGAGGCATGAGTTTCAAGCCAGTCTGAACTACATAAGCAAGTTCAAGACCAGCTTATACTACTAGTGAGACCCCATGTCAAAAGTAAATAAAATATTAAAAAAGTAATAAAAATCTATTCCTAGGATTATCTAGACTAATAGGCAAAGAACTTCTCCAGTCTTGAATAGGATATACAGATTGACCACATGAGTATTTGGGATATGTAATATGTCCATCACCTCTCTTAAATGTGACTAAAAATGAAAACACTACAAAATTTAATTTTTTATTTTATTTTTTTGTATTCAGTACAGGGTCTACAGGGTCTCACCACATAGTGATTCTCCTGTTTGTAGCTTTCCAAGTGCTGGGATTATAAGCATGTACTACCTCGCCAAGTCTTAATGTGCCCTGGGGCAGGGTCAGCACAGCAATCTGGGAATTGAACCCCTTTCACTACACTCTGCTTAAGCAGGTGCTTTAGTCTGCTGAGCTATCTGGCTGGACAAAATTTAATTTTAGAAAACTGCTTTAGAAAAATTTTTCAGAAAATCACATTCATTATTTTTTCCATTAACTTCATATAATCTTGATTTGTTCACACTGCAACATTTTATATTTTAAAGTAATGATTATACTCTGTATACAATGAACTTCCTAACATCAGTACATTTTTATACTCTGAGATTACTTTTGGCATCAGTACATTTTTATACTCTGAGATTACTGTTCTTCCTCTGGATCTCGTGACCGTTTCCGGGAATTCAATGAACCTTCCATTTGCAATGAATGTGAAGTGGCAACAGCATCCCTAAATCCCTGAGGCTGCAAGATGAAGAAAGATATATATGTTTTAAGAACATTTAAAATGGTAGGCCCATGACATAGCTTAGCAGCATAAGCACCTGCCTGGCAAGCACAAGGTCCCAAATTCAATCTCCAAAAAAGAGAGCATTTAAAATGAAGATTGGTCTTCTTTTTTTTTCTTTTCTATTATTTATTTGGAGATAGGGTCTTGCTTAAGTCATTAAGTTGCCCTTTTAGGCTAGAACTTTTTTTTTAATGTATTTGTTTGTTACAGTGTTTCATTACACAGCGACTCATGATGAACCACCTGCTTTCAGATTCCCCAGTGCTGGGATTACACGCATGTGCCACTATGCCCAGACTCTGGCCAGCTTAGCTCACCTTGGGGATGGGGCTGACATGGCATGTGGTGACAGGGATTGAACAGCAGTCTCTGTGCTTGCCTAAGCAGGCACTTTAGTTGCTGAGCTATCTCTCACAGGTCCCAGAGCTAGAACTTTCAATCTTCCTGCTCCAGACTGCCAGAGAGTTGAAATTCTAGACATGTGCCACCATACCTGGCTCTCCCAAATATTTTCATTAACTGACAGGAAAGCTACTTTGTGCTTAAGACAGTTTACCAAACAAAATGAAGCAGCTAAACCATCTATATAGTCCAAATTACAGTTGTATAAAAGTATTTTATATACACTTTTATTTATTTTTCAGCACTGGGGACTGAACATAGAACCTCTGCATTCAGCTACACATCTAGCTCTATTTTAATTTTGAAAGGGTCTTGCTAAATTGCCTGCAGTTGGCTCAAACTCTCAGTCCTCCTGCCTCAGCCTCCCAGAGTGCTGGGATTGATTACAGGCATGCACTACCATACCTGGCTCTTACAAGGATATCTTTATATTAATATACATACACAGAAAAATAACACTACCCTATAAAATGTTCTCTCAGACTGAAAGTGTAGCTCAGAGGAATGAGGTTCAACAAACATTCCCCTCACAAATAAGCAAAAGGACAAAGCCAAAAATTTGCTTAAGTACTGAAGCTGGGTTCAGTCCTTGCCACAAAAAATAAACCTCACCTAAAAAAACAACTCAATTAAGAGTTTGCTCAAAAATAATCCTAACAAACTTTATGGTAGCTTTGCTGGAAAAGAAGAAAGCAAGTAATACATACTAATTTTTAACTATATTTCAAATTCATTTTCACAATACCCTAATAAAATTTTATCAATAAACTACTTCAGTATTTTAATAAAATAAAAATAAATGGAAAAAAAATAAATAAAAAAAAATAAACTACTTCAAATGCACCTAGTCAGTGCATAACCATAAATGGACAATTCATTTGCAGAAGTTCTAGTATTACTTTTTGTCCTTATAGAAGTGAGATGCCAAGATATACATGGTGTAACACTATACATGGTATATATGCATATTTCAGTCAACAAGGAGTGTTCTGTGATGTAAATTCATAGCAAAATTAACATTTTAAAGTGTGTTGTACTTGGTGGCTACAACAGATCTACAATACTAGCCACAGACTGAATAATGTTGGTGTATTTTCTTGTCTGAATATCTCCAACAACTTTCACTTTAAAAACCTTTAGCTATCAGGCACTGTGATGCACAACTACCATCTCAGTATTTTAGAAGGCTAAGGAGTGAAGCTCATTAGTTCAAAACTAGCCCGAACCAGGTGTGCTGGTGCACACCTGTCATCCTAGCACTCAAAAGGCTAAGCAAAAGAATCAACACCAGCCTGAACTACACAGTGATGAGCTTAAAAGTCAGCCTGAACCATGTAGCAATACCTTGTCTCAAAAAAAAAAAAAAAGCCAAGCTGGGAAAATTATTGAGGCCTTGCCTCAAAATTAAACAAACAAAGGAAAGATAGAGCTAAGGATGTAATGTTAATACCCCGTGTTTAACTACCAGTGTCACACACACACACACACACACACACACACACATCCTTATATCCTGAAATTTTATCTATAAATGGAACATAGTACACCCAAATATTTCCTTTTTTGGAGCTGGGTAGGAGGGAAACAGAGAGAAAGAGATTAGCTATATAGTTCAGACCATATCCCAGGCTGGCCTTGAACTTTCAGGCTCCTCCTGTCTTAGTCTCTTGAGTGCTGAGATTACAGGCATACACCACACTCCCAGGTTTTCCCTCTACTTAAGCACACATTTCAGCACTTTGAGACCATAATGTTAAAAGAAATAAATCAGCTTAAATATCATATGCTTTCTCTTATATGAGAAGCCTAGAGTAAAAATGAAGAGCAAAATAAAAGATAACAGGAAATAGAGAAAAACAAATTGTTCTCAGAGGGGGTGGAGATCAAGAAATGGTGGTACAGACAGAAGAAATGGATGTAATTAAGACAGAATTGAAAGGGTTGGGGAGATAGCTCAGCAGTCTAAGCACCTGCCTGGCAAGCACGAAGTTCCGAGTTTGATCCCTGGTACTCAAAACAAAAACAAAACAACAACAACAAAAAACTTCAAATCATCACTGCCCATCAATACCAAAACTTAACTCTAAAATAATACTCACTGTGATTTCGAACAGTACTGTGCACTCTCTCTGGCTTGGTGATTTGTACAATGTTGCTAATCTGCTTAGAGAAAAAGAATAAATATACACAAAAGTACTTCTAGTGCAGATGACTGTTCATAATTTAAATTTGTAGTTTTTTGCTATACTTCTATTGTTCTTAAAAACACAGGAGACATAAAAACAAAAACTTCTCTCACTGGGCATTCTAATACTCGACTAATGGAAGAAGATCGCTGGTGCTCAGTTCAAGGGCTGGACAACTCAGTGAGACTCAGTCTCTAAAAAAAAGGAAGACACATAGACAGACATGTGTCTCAACTGGACATGGCAGCACACGCCTATGATCACAGCACGCCACAGAACAGTGGCAGGAGGACTGCCACAAACCGAGGCTAGCCTGGGGTACAACAGTGTGTTCAAGGCCAACCTGGACTATATCAGATCCTGTCTCAAAAAACACCAAACCAAAGCTGAGACAGGATGATTGCTCAAGTCTAGCCTGGGCTACATAGTGAGTTCAAGGCTAGCTTGAAATACATAAGATCTTTTCTCAAAACAAACGAACCAAAAAGCCCAGAGCCCCTCCCCTAAAACAATATAATTATGCATGCACGTAATAATTCTTACAAATAGTAACAAGAAGTGTTCATATATATAAAATAAACTTCTACAAAAATATAATGACTGATTCAAATAAAATTTTTTTTGATAGGATCTTGCTAAGTCATTGCTGGCTGGGCCTGTTCTTGCAATCCTCCTTTCTCAGCCTCCCAGAATGTGTGCAGTTTCAAAAAGAATTGTAGCCATGCATGGGGACGCAAGCCTGTGAACCTAGCACTCAGAAGGATGAGAGAGGAGGATGGGTTTAAGTTCAAGGTCAGCCTACAATACTGTATATAATAAATCTCTGTCTCAAAAAACTAAAAAAAAAAAAGTATTTTCTATGCACTAAGGTATTATTCATATAAAAAAAGAAAATATTAATGAAATAGGAAAGTATTCATAATGTATGAAAAAAATTTATTATACTGGCCAGACATTGTAGCATACAGCAACAATTCCAGCAGTGAGACTGGGGCAGGAAGACCGCAATCATGAAGCCAGCCTGGTCTATGTACTAGATTCAAGGCCAACATGGGCTACATAATGAGGCCCTCTTCAAAACAAAGAGAAAAATTATACTGTACAATCTCATACATATATATGTATGGAAAAGTTATCAATGGCCATAATAAAAGTTAATAGTTATTATTACAAAGTAAAGGTTCGTATGTATTTCTCAATCTTTCTGCAGTATTTGCATTTGTTACATTATTAAAGTAATATTAAGATAATATCTTGGAACATAAATGAATGACACATTCTCATACAAATAAAGAAGGAAAGATGGGTGTGTGTATGCCTGTAATTCCTAAGACTTGGGAGGCTGAAACAGAAAAATCACCATGCTACAGTCAATTCAAGGCTAGCCTGAACTACAATAGTGGGACTCTGTATCAAGAAATCCAAATAAACAAAAGTAAATAAAATAAAGGAAAGTAGGCATATTGTTTTAAAATGACTATATGAATTTTAAAAAAATATCACTGTTGTGATAGAACAAGGTCTGTTCAAGTGGAATTTTATTATGTACTATGTAATATAAATAATGTACAACCAAAAACTGAAAGTAAATAAAATTCTAAGTTCTTATAAGCTACATTCAAATGCTCTTAACAGAAAAAAATCCTTTAAAGTGCCTTTTAAAATTACTTAACAGATATAATTCATTTTTTCATCTTTTTGAAACCAAGTCTCATTATGCAATTCAGGGTGGCCTTGAGCTCACACTGAAGCCCAGGCTGGTCTCGAACTCACAATGATCCTTCTGCCTCAGCCTCCTGAGTGCTAAGGTACAGGCAAGTGCCACCATACCCAGCACATTTATTTATTTATTTATTTTATTATTTTTTTTTTTTTTTGTCTTTTTGAGGCAGGGTCTCACTATGCAGTTCAGGCTGGCCTTAAGCTCACTTTGTAGCTCAGGCTGGTCTTGAACTCTAAACAATCCTCCTGCCTCAGCCTCCTGAGTGCTGGGATTACAGGCATGCGCCACCACGCCCGGCTTTCATTTATTTATTTTTATTTGTTTGTTGTCTTTTTTTGAGACAGGGTCTCACTGTGCAATTTAGGCTGTCCTTGAGCTCACTTTGTAGTCAAGGCTGGTCTCTTAACTCTCAATGATCCTCCTGCCTCAGCCTTCCAAGTGCTGGGATTACAGGCAAGCACCACCACACTAGCAAAACAGATGTAGGGCTGGCCAGATAGCTCAGCAGATTAAAGCGCCTGCTTAGGCAGATGCAGCATCTGTAATGGGACAGTCCCATGTTCTCGTGAGATCTTGTAGACCCTGTCCTAAAATACATTAAAAAAAAAAAAGGATGTAATTTATTCACAATGGTCCAAAAGGTAAGAACAACCTAGAGTCCACTGATAGAGGAAAAATGTGTGTGTGTGCACACAACACTGTATATGTGATGTATATGACAGAATATTATTTAGTATTAAAAAAGAAATTGTAACATATGCTACAACATAATAGAACCTTGAAGATTTATTCTATATGAAATAAAGCCACCAAACTGGAACAAATATTGCACGATTCCAATTATATGAGGAGTCAAATTCATAAAAACAAAATAGAATGGTGGTTGCCGGAAGTGCAAAGAGTTGTTTAATGTTTTAGTAAGGGAAGATGACAAAGTTCTGGAAATAGATGGTGGTGAAGGTTATGCAATATAACCATTTTTTTTTTTTTTTTTGCAATAATGGAGATTGAATTCAAGGCCTTTCACATAATAGGTAAGTGTTCTACCACTGAGCTATACCCCAGCCCTTTTCATTTTTAATTTTATTTTTAGAAAGGATCTCATTAAGTTCCCCAGGGTGGCCTTGAACTTTTGATCCTCCTGCCTTAGTGACACTGAGCAGCTGGGATTATAGGCAGCAGGAAATGGGGTGAAAGTGATCATACTGTACTCAGCAATATGAATGTACATAATGCCATTGTACTGTACGCTTAAAACACTGCTAAAAATTTTATGGTATGTCTATTTTACTGCAACTTTAAAAAAATGATATAACTAAACTAAATGCAGATTCTAACTCAGAGAAAAACATTTCTAAATTTGTACCTTCAAATGAAAACAGCAGCATCCATACCCAGGCATAGAGGCTCATGGCTGTAATCCCAGCACTTTGGAAGGCTGGAAGATCCTAAATTGTAGCACAGCCTGGGAAACTTGGTGACACCTTACCTCAAAATAAAATGAGGCTGCAGATAGCTGGGCACGGTGACACAGACCTGTAATCCCAGCACTCCAGACACTGAGGCAAGAGGATCACCACCATCCTGAACTACATAACAAGACCTTTTCTCAGAAAACCAAAACAAACAAACAAAAATGGGCTGCAGATATGCCTCAATGTAAGCGCTGAATTCAATCTCCAGTATCAACAAATTAATGAGTGAAAAAAAAAAAAAAGCAGAATGCAAACTGTCACATGCTATTAAGTAATGATGTAATTGCTAAGTAATAAGTAATATAAGAATATCTATTTGAGGGCTAGGGCTATGGCTCAGTGACACAGCCCATTCAAGTGCAAGGTCCTGAGTTCAATTCCCAGTACCAAAAGAAAAAAATTGTGTTCTTCGAAGGCTGAGGCAGGAGAATAGCTACGAGTTTGAGACCAGACAGGTCAAAGCCAGCCAGAACTATATAGCAAGACCCTGTCTCAAAAAAAAAGCAAAAAAAAAAAAAAACTTCTGAAGGAAAGCATAGAATTTTTAATATGCTTCTAGGTTTAAATTTTTTTTATGGCAGGGGTAGATACTGAGGATTGAACTCAGGGTCTTGTGCATGCTAGACAAACACTCTACTGAACTACATCCCTAGTACTTTTTTTTTTTAAAAAAAAAGTTCTTGCTATGTTGCCAGGGATAGCCTAGAACTTGAGATCTTCCTGTTTCATAGCTGTCCCTAATAGCTGGGATCATAGGTTCACACCATTGTGTCAGGCTGCTATTCCATCTTTAATGCGAAAATATGAAAGAAAGGCAGAGGCAAAGTTATTTTAATGTGCTTTTTAGCAAAATAACTTTTTGCAGTGTTTGAAATTGATTGCAGGGTCCTGTGGATGCTATTAGGGTAGCAGACTATCACTGAGCTGTATCCCTGGTTTCACAAAATTATCTTTATTTATGTCAGGGTCTCCACATGTAATTCAGACTAGCCTTGAGCTCACCACATACTGTAGGCTGACTTTAAATTCACAGTGATCCTCCTGCCTCAGCCTCCCAAATACTAGGATTACAAGTGTATACCACCATGTCCAGCATAAAATTACTTTTTGATTCAATAAAACAAAAATTAGCTAGCTTGGAAAACTGAACTACCTCATATCACAAGTATATCCAAAAAGGTATCCCATTGCATCTCACTTTTCTGAGAAAGTCATTAAAAATTATTAAGCATTTATTTACTATTTTGGTGCTGTGGATTCAACCCAGTGCAAACACCCTCAGCTACATAAACAGCCCTTTATCTTTTATTCTGAGATGTGTTCTCACTAATTCATTAAATTGCCCAGGCTGGGCTTAATTTTGTGATCCTTTTGCCTCAGCCTTCTAGAATGCTGAGATTATAGGCATGTACCATCATACACAGCTAAAAAGAATAATCTTTTAAGAAGCATTTGTACATTTGTTAGGAATCCTTAAGTCAAAGGTAGAGCAAGTTTTCAGATTGAAAAGTCTTCCTCAAATTACGTCTTCCTCAAATGATAATTAATAAATTATCACATATTATGAATACATCTCAAGAGATCCTCTTAAATAAGAAACTAAACCAAAGAATCACTTGGCTCACAGCTCCAGCAGAGATGAAGCTTAACATATGGCTGAACTACATAGTTTGGGTCAGGAAGAAATAAGACAGAAGCACAAATTGTGCTCCAATGCTGAGCACACATAGGAGACACTGTGTGGGGGTGTTGATGTATTACTCCACTCTACCACCAGATCTTCTTGGCAAAGAACAGTGTAATTCTGAACAATCTTGGCCTCATATTATCATGAATATGCAAATTAGAGGAAAGCCCACACAATATAAGGACACAGACAAGAGCATTTAAGAACTGCTAGTATATTATTCCATCATTAAACAAAGGATAAAAATCAAATGTTACTGGGGAAGCATTGAGCATGATAGTATATCTAAGTTCAATTCTCAATACAAATTTGTATATGCAAGGTTTTTACCATGTCTGCTCAAATGAAAAGTGTTTTGGGGGCTGGGAAGATAGCTCAGTGGCATAAGCACCTGCCTGGAAGTGTTTTTGTATTTTCCCTCCAGTATGAATTTCTATTTCTATCCTTTCAAGATACACTAAATTTTAAAAAGCATGTAAAATTTCATGCAAGTGTGAGGCTAAGGATATAGCTGAGGAACATGTGGCAGAACATGTGCATAGCATGCACAAAGCCTTGGGCCATAAACCCAAAACATGCAAATGAACAAATACTGAGAACACCACTGCTCCCCCTATCCTACAAAGAGTTCATGCTCATTTAGTAATTTAAAGATATATGGTTTCCAAAACTGAAAAAAAAAAAAAAAACTTTTAAGATGTGTATAGTGGCACAGGTCTATTATTCCAGGTATGGGACAGCTGAGGCAGGAGGATCTCAAGTTCAAGGGCAGCCTGGGAAATTCAGTAAAACTACGTCAAAATAAAGAAAACAATACAAAAAGCTTAAGGTTGTGGCTCAGTGGCAGAGCACTTTACCTAACATTTTAGTACTGCAAAACAATAAAAAGAAAAGCCTTATTACATATCCATAAACTGAAAAAAAAAAAAAAAACAAGTTTCAAGACAAAGCATTTTACCTATAAAATAACTTTATATTCAGACTTGCTAGCAATCAAAGTTGTATTATAATTACCTTCTAGAGACTTACAGGAGAAAAGTAATTCTATTACAGAATGATATAAAGTGTTGATAATGCTACCTTACAGAGTTGAAAAATAATATATACAAATATGGTGCTTTTCATGACAAAGACAGTTAAACAAGTATTCAATAAATGAAAGCTATTTACTACTACTTGCTATTCACTACTAACCTTTCTGGGCCTTGGTTTTTCTCATTTTTAATAATCAAACGTATAGATTATTCAAAGAATTATTGATGAGGCCACGGAGATAGCTCAGTAGAATAAATGCTTGCCTGGAAAGAACAAGGGCCTGAGTTCAATCCCTGGTTCCGCCAAAAATAATAATAAAAAATTATTACTGAAAGGGCTGGCGAGATAACTCAGTGGACTAAGCACTTGCTTAGGCAAGTAGAGGGGCCAGGGTTCAATCCTTGGCACTGCATGCCATGCCGGCCCTGCCCTCAGCTCACTGAGACAGGGATGGGGTCCAGGCGTAGTGGCGCACACCTGTAAGCCCAGCACTAGGCTGAAAACAGGAGGATCACTACAAGTCTGAGCTGTGTAGTGAGATCCTGCACACACACAAAAAAAAGGAATTATTGAAAAGACTACCTAGTGAAATACTTGGCATAAGCAAGCACACATTAAAATTGTATCTGGTACACAGGAAAAGTTTATTGTTTTGAGACAGGACCTTGCTATATAGCCAGGTTGGCCTTAGACTCACTTTGTTGACCAAGAGGGCCTCAAACTCAGTGCAGTCCTCCTGCATCAGCCTCCCAAGTGCTGGGATTACAGGTTTGTGCCACCATACCCAGTTCAGGAAAAATTTTAAAGAACTGTGTATTATCCCCACATGTATCTATTGTTAATGTCAGTGTTCTATACCATTCTCTAATTTCTTAGCAAAGATCTGTATGAAGCTGCATTTATTTTAAATTAACTCAAAAGGTTAATTAAGGGCCTTAATTTTCTGACATCACAGGTATCTCAGCAATACTATCTTCTAGAATTTCACAAAGGCAAATTTTCCCTTCTGATGAGTTCATAAAAAGATGATGTATTTTACACTGCTCCTATAATTTTTTTGCTCCCTCCTTTCCTTCTTTCTCTTCACTAGGGATAGAACTTAAATATGATCTATTAGTATTTAAGTCTAGAGTGGACTACTACTGTGTATTAGCTCAAGGATAATTCCAAAGAACATTTAAATAGTGGGATGTACATTACAAAGCAACCAAAATCCGGAAAAGTAGAAGCTATATTAAAAAAAAAAAGAAAAAAAAAAAAAAACTCAGAGCAGGACACTATGGTGTATGTCTACAATCTCACTATTCTGGGAAGCTGAGGCAAGAGGATCAAAAGTTCTAGCCAGCCTGGGTAAGTTACGGAGATCCTATCTCAAAGAAGGAGGGGGCTGCAAATGCAGATCAGTATGAAGGTTCTAGGTGCAGCCCCCAGTATTGTTCCAAAAAAATCTCAGCTCAAATCTCATGTAACAAGGGGTGGTGGCACAGGCCTCATAGCTATGTAGTTGGAGGGCTGAGGCAGGATTGAAGGTTGTAGGCAAGGCACTCCAATTTAGCAAGACTCTCAAAATAACATAAAAATAACCTCAGATCCTTAGTATCATAAAACAAAACAAATGAAAAATCTTGGTTGGGTTAGAGAACTATAATCAAGTCTTTCTTTCTTTCTTTTTTTTGAGTCAGAATCTCACTATGTAGTATATGCTGTCCTTGAACTTGCTCATGTAGGCCAGGCTGGCCTTAAAATTATAGTGATCCTCATGCCTCACTCTCCAAAGTGCTAGGATTACAAGCATGTTCCACCATGCTCAGCATGGTTTGGTTTGGTTTTTTTGAAACAGCCTCACTGTGTAGCCCAGGATAAACTCAAACTAACTCCTCTCGCCTCAAGCTTCCGAGTGCTGGGATTACAGGCATGTGCTACCATGTACCAAATCTTTATAATAAGGAGGTCTGTGGCTAAAGCATAGGTTGAGCATTTCAAATCTGAAAATCTAAAATTCAAAATCCTCTAAAATACAAACATTTTTAAAGCAATTTGAAGATGCTACAAGTAGAAAATCTCATACCTGGAAAATTTTATTTTATGCAAAAAATTATCAAAAACGTATTAAATTGCCTTTAGGCTACATGAATAAAGTGTAAATAAAACAAATTAATTCTGTGGTTAGACATGGGTCCCACTTTGCAGACATTTCACTATAAATATGCAAAAGGAAAAAAAATTGAAAATCTAAAGCACTGCAGATTCCAAGTATTTTGGAAAAGGGAAAAAGTCAATTGTAAAAACACAATGTAACTGTATACAGTAGGACATGCTTGTAATCCTCAGAAGGTTGAGGCAGGAAGATCTCAAATTTGAGGCCAAGATGGGCTATACAGTTCGGTCCTAAACAAGCAAACCCAAACAACAAAAATTATACAAACCAGACTGGTAATCCATGTCTATAACCCCAGATACTTATGAGACCAAGGCAGGAGAATCTAAAATGGAGACCAGCCTAGGCAACTTAGTAAGACCTTGTCTCAAAATAAAAAACAAGGGGCCAGGGAGGTAGCTCAGTGGAATAAGCGCTTCCCTGGCAAGCGCAAGGGCCTGAGTTCAACCCCCAGTTCCGCAAAAAAAAAAAAAACAAAAAAACCACAAGCCAAGTCTGGTGGCACACACCTGTAATCCCAGCACTCACTTGGCTAAGGATCACCTCAAATTCAAGGCAAGCCTTAGATACATGTGCGCTCAAGGCTAGCCTGGGATATATAGTGAGTTCAAGGCCAACATGAACTACAGAGCAAGAACCTATCTAAA
This sequence comes from Ctenomys sociabilis, assembly GCA_004027165.1. Lineage (NCBI taxonomy): Eukaryota > Metazoa > Chordata > Mammalia > Rodentia > Ctenomyidae > Ctenomys > Ctenomys sociabilis. Next base: position 8,575 of record PVKA01009306.1, on the reverse strand, counting down.
AAACAAAAACAAGGAAGGAAGGAAGGAAGGAAGGAAGGAAGGAAGGAAGGAAGGAAGGAAAGAAGGAAGAAAGGAAGCAGGCAGGCAGGCAGGCTGGGGATGTAGCTGAGTCTGGGCTTGAATTTGCAATCCTCTTGCCTCATCCCCAAGAATACAAGGATTACAGACATGTGCCACCACACTTAGCCAGATCAACTTTAAAGGAGCCACAAACTACATGAATTGCAAAACACATATGGTGAAATAATCATGTTTTCCTAAGAGCTTAGATCAGTAAAACCTAACTTATCAAGAGCACATGATTTGTTTTTAGTTTGTAGAAGAGATGCAGACAGTAAAATATTGCCAACTAGGTCCAAAATGTATTTAGGTGACTCTTTCTTTTGGCTGTACCCACATAGTGCCTTAGTTGCCTCCTTTATTAGGACATTTCCATATTATGTGCTCTAGGTTATGCCAATTAATCATGGAACAGAAAGGCTGGCATGAATCTGACATTTTTTTGAAGTGCAAACTGAAAGACTTCATAGCATTCAATGGCCTATTTTAAAGAAAAGGAAAGCTGGCTCATTCACTTGCTCAACAGCTTTAAAAACAAACACAAAGGTTTCACGCTGTTATGATTTGATTTTAAAGAACAAACAACACTTATAAAAGGCAGGTAAGTAAATGGGTAATAAAAGCAGGATAGGAAAATACAAAAGAAAAAACTAACATACACAATTTCATATAAGAACTATATTAAGCAACTAGGAAAGACCATTCCATTTTTCACATAAATTAGTCCTAAAGCTCACCTCAAAAGTTTTCCTTTTGTCCTGATTTTATTTTTCTTTCAATCCCTTCCAGGAACATAGAGTACCACCTCCTTGTGCGCAGTTAATAAATGATTTGAAAGAGCTTAAGCGGGTGGCATTCCTTAGCCACCTACATGTTTCAGGTATGCATACCCCATCATTCAAATATTCCAAAGAATTCCCTATGTAGCTAAATGAATAATAACAACACCCCCTATGTTTGCTCTATATGACTGACAAGGCAACAAAAGCATTAGTTCATGGGTCACTAAATCTTTTCTAAGAAACTATTAAGCATTTAGTTTAACTATTCTAATATTCAGAATTATTAGCTTATTTCTATACTGACCTTTGTTTTTGGTCCCAGTGAAAAATTAGCCTAATTGTAGCAGCATGACCCCAACTCTCTCCTAAAAAAAGAACATGATCATGGTATATTCCCTTATTGACTAAATTTTAAACTTCTTAGAAGGCCTCTGACCAAATAATCTTACTTTACTAAATTTAGCAGAAGAATATACTTGGCAACTGGGCCCAGTGGTACATAAGGGTACTTGGAAGACTAAGGCTAGAAGATTGCAGTTTTAAGGCTACACTGTACAATTTAAAAGTATCTCAAAAATTGTATTTAGTTTCAAAAATTAGCACAAAAGTAACAACCTAAGATAAACAGTTGATCTACATAAGAGAAATAGTACAAATCATTATCCTCTGTTTGCTTTTGCTTTTACAGAACTGATTTCTGTTAAAGTATTTGTTGATCTTCCACATTATCAGGCCTAACATGTTTCAGACCCACAGAAGAACTTTAACAGAATATTCTTTTTAAATTTTTTAATATGTTGCCCACGTTGACATCAAGCTCCTGGGCTCAAGAGATCCTCCTACCTCAGGCTTCCAAGTAGCTGCAATTACAGATACTCACTGACATTCCTTCCTGCCAAACAGAATATGCTTATAGATTTTAGTGGAAATCTTCAACCAGTGTGCTTTATCAAAATCATGGCTGAGATCAGGAACAGTCATTAAGGCTATTTGCTATAGTATGATTTGTATATAAGTGGATTCATTATCCTTCCTTAGATTGTGACACTGTTTCTTTGTTTTTGTTTTTACAGTCCATCCTAGGGAAAGAATCCAGGACTACACACATATTAGCCAAGTGCTCATCTACTAGCTATATGCCCAACCCGAACATGAGGTTCTGACAATAAGAGTCATTTCTGAATGTTTGCATTTTAAGTGGCTGACATAATAGTTAACCGTTAATATTTAATAAATATTGGTTAAAAAGTGAAAGGACCTTTCAGAGCATTGTGCTTGGTGATAAGATACATAAAGTATATGTGACAAACGAGATTGTTTTTATGGAGCTTATAATATTCAACTAGCAACAAATGAAAAGGTAAGAATAAACTAAAAATGTTTATATCATTAATTTACCTACCTAAAGCAGGGACCAGTAAAGCCTGATTTTTATCAATCTTTGTTGTCATTTGGTTGGTTAAAATTACCTGCAAAAGCAAAATGTGACAAATATGAATCTACCAAAAAATTATCAAATAGTCTTTTGATCTTATGATTCTGGATATAACTGCTAAAACACACATAAAATACTTCTGTGATTATTTTTAAAATTAAAGCAGGCATGGGCTGGCCAGATGGCTCAGAAGACTAAAGCACCTGCTTAGGCAGAGTGCAGCGGCTGAGGTTCAGTCCCCAGGGTGTTGTGCAGACCCCACCATGGGGCATGCTGAGACACGATTGAAACTGAGCATGGTGGCCCACGGCTGTAATCCCAGTTCTTGGGAAGCTGAAAACAAGAGAATCACAATGAGTCCAATCTATGTAGTGAGACCCTATAGACCTTGTACCAAATACATAATTTTTTTAAAATTAAAGCAGGCATGATAGTAAATATTTATCATCCTAGCACTCAGGGCACCTGAAGAAGAGTAACTCAAGCCCAGCTTGGGCACCTAGCAAGACCTTGTCTCAAAATTATAAAAAACAAAACAGCTGTAGATTTAGCTTAGTGTAAAGTTCCCAGGTTCAATCCCTGGTGCTGGAAAAAAAAAAGGTTTGCTCACAAAAAATAGTTGTCTGAAAACATTATATTGCTCCTAAGAAATTTGATAAAAACAAAATGTTTTACTAAGAAAAGAATGAGATAGGGCTGCGGAGACAGCTCAGCAGTCTAAGCATCTGCCCAGGCAAGCACAAAGACCCAGGTTCTATCCCCAGTTCCACATGCCATGCTGGCCCCTGCCAACCCCATCTCAGATGCACCAAGCTGGCCACTGAGACCGGGAGTGGTGGTGTATGCCTATAATTTCCACACTGGGGAGGCTGAAACAGGAGGATCCCTACAAGTCTAAGCTGCATAGTGAGACCCTATACTAAACACATAAAATTTTAAAAATATATACATAATGGTTTAAGGAATAACTGAAAAATTTCCCTTTTATAACTGAAATTTTATAGGGCTGAACCAGGAGGATCACAAGATCAAGGCTAGCCTGGACTACCCAGGAAGTTCAAGTCTGCCCTAGAATACACAATGAGACCTTGTCTCATAAAACCAAATAAATAAAGTTCAAGTTTTGTGTAAGCCAACAGAAAGACAAAACTCAAGTGACATCAGCAGTGGTAATGAACTACTTACTACATGCCAGAAACTGTTAAGTACGATTTGCTTTCATTATCTCATTTAACCTTTGCAACTACTCTGTGAGTGAAGCACTTTATTATCTCAGTTTTACACATGAGAAATGAAAAGCTTAGGCTAAATTAGAGTTTTATTTTGAAGATGTAATTAAGACCTACAGAAGATTCCCTATTTAGACACACAGTAATTTCATTTTTAATTATTTTTGGTGCCAGGATTAAACCCACAGATTCACATGCTAAAAGCACATACTTTATCAGTGAACAAAACCCTCACCCCTGAAAGCAATTTAAGGTCAGAGTAAACAAAAGTACTTAAGGCTAATTTAGTAAGTCAAATTATCTGACATCTTTTTTATCCAGAATTCTCCAGAAATGGTTATTTTATTTTCTGTTTTTGAGACAGGGGCTCACTATACAGTTCAAGCTGGCCTTAAGCTCACTTTGTAGACCAGGCTGGCCTCAAACTTGCAGTGATTCTCCTGCCTCAGCCTCCCAAGTGCTAGGATTACAGGCATGTGCCAAAATGCCCAGTTTAATTTCTTTTGAAGTCTGAAGGACAATAAAAGAAAAAAGTTGTATTCCTGAAAAACAAATCACCAGTTCGGTTGTTTCCATTGCCTGGCAACAACCTAAAATTTTTGTTAGCTACAAATGAGTTGGTGGGAGCCAGGGAGATGGCTCAGTAGAATAAGCTCTTTCCCAGCAAGCACAAGGGCCTGAGTTCAATCCCTGGTTCTGCCAAAAACAAAAGAAATAAAAAAAAAAAAAAAAAAGACACTCAACATCTTTCAGACAAAGGATCTACAAACTGTAGTTTGTAGATCTCGGGATAAGTCCTGAGGGGATTTGACTGACCTTAATTAGATACAAAAGCTACAATTCTTATTACATAGGTCTTGCTTTATCTTGGTCTTAACCATCCAGCAGAAAAGTATACAAAGTATAAGAAGTAAAGCCATGTTATTATGCTGAGCTGTAAAAGACTCAAGTCAACAACTTCTGACACTGCCAGACATACAGAAAACCCAATAGTATTATGGACTACTGGACTATTTTGGAATATTTTACTGAATTCACACACCTATACTATTTAAATGACAGAACTAAAAAAAAGGGGATACAATTGAATGACCATTTTGTATCTGTAGATTCAAAATAGTTAAGATAGATATACAGTTACATTTTGTTAATTCAATGAATAGAGGGATCTGTTCTAATAATGTTTGTAAATAGAATATATCTGCATCTTGTACAACAAATAACCACGAAGAAAACAATATGCAATATATTAATTATTGAAGCTGTCCTACTAATTTGATTTGAAACTGTCTGATTGCTATTTGTTTTTCAACACAACTATGGAAAAAAAAATTCATAAAAAAAAAACTTTGGACATTGACAGTCTTACGGAAACCCGCAACTATTATGGACTATTGGACCATAACGGGATATTTTGATGAATTCATGTACCTACAGTATGTAAATGTCAATGGAATGACCTTCTCTGAGAAAACTAACCAAAAAAGGGAGATACAAATGAATGAGCATTTTGTATCTGTATACTCAAAGTAGTTAGGATAGATAGCTCCAGTCTCTTAATTCAGTGAATAGAGGGACTTGTTCTAGTAGTGTTTGAGACAGGATATCAGGTCTGCATCTTGTACAATGAATAACCACTAAGACAACAATATGAAATGTGTTAATTATTGAAAATGTGCTAGTAATTGCTTGTGAAACAGTCTCATTACTCTTTGGTTCTCAATAAAAATATTTTTAAAAAATGAGTTGGTGGTCCATCGAGATCTATAATCACAAAAGTATTATTAAATGTGTTTTAGCTATTATAGCCAGAATAATGAAATCACAAGACTAATCAGATACCAAATAGACGGCAGGAGTTTTCTTTGCTGCTCACTCCTTAAGTGCCAGAGTTACATCCTCATTTAACTCATAGCAGACATCTTAAAACTAAGCAGGTAATTAATTAAAATTGTAAGACTAATGCCCAACATGCTGAGTAATACCTCTTACTGTACATACTTGCAAGTACTGAAACTCTAGCAACTGGGATATGTACTTATGCTGACGCTTTTTGTATAGAAGTGCTCTATCTAATTCCACAGCCGTTAATTAGCCAGATGTGGTTTTTCTTAAAAACTTGAGATTCACTCAGTAGGATCAGCTATATTTCAAGTGCTAAAAAGCCACGAAGCGCAGAATGGAAAAGGGAAAGCAAAAACAGACTGAGATGTGTTATGTGTATATGTGAATGCATTCATTATGTACTGCAAACATGTACCACTAGAAAAAAGTTTTAATGAAAATGGTAATAAAAGCCATGCAGCTGCCTGGTACAACCATTATGGAAATCAGTGGGAGATTCCTTAAAAAGATAGGATTGGAGGTCCCATTCAACCCAGCTATTTCTCTCCTGGGTATTTTTCCCAAACTAAAAATATACCACAGCAAAATATGTCAACCCATGTTTATAGCAGCACAATTTGCCATAGCTAAATCTGGGAAACAACCCAAATGCCCATGCACTAAGGAATGGATAAAGATGTGGTTATTTTTACATGATGCAGTATTACTCAGCTATATAACAGGATAAATTTGAGGCTTTTATTGGTAAATGGATACAACTAGAGACCATACTCTTTTAAGTGAAATAAATAAGACCCACATGTGCAAACATTGTATTGTCTCCTTAGTGTAAGAACCTGAAAGAGAATCTGAAGGGTATAATAAATACTGGGAAAAAGGAATGAACCTATTCAAAAGGAAGGAATCACAGAGTTGAGGACAGGAGAGATAGTGTGGGAGAGAGCTATCTATGTACACAAGCAGGATGGTTTGGACAACTGTACTATGGATTTCTGCTAGTCTATGGAAAGGAGCAATTAATGCTTAATTTGTTTTGTCTCCTTTTACAACTATCCCTTTTCTCCCCTTAACTTCTTACATACTTCTTTCTTCTTCCAATTTTGCATGCACATATCTGGTAATATGAACAACTAGTTGGAAGACAACACTATGCATTACAACAAATACTGTGAAACTCATATTATTTTGTTTAGTGAAATCTCTATCACTTGTAATTTTTCTATTTTAACACTATTTTGTACACTCTCTTTCTCTTTTTTTTTTTTTTTGCGGAACCAGACATTGAACTCAGGCCTTTGCACTTGCCAGGGAAGCACTTATTCTACTGAGCCATCTCCCTACCCCCTGTACTCTCTTTGAAAAAATAAAAAATTTTTAAAGCCATATAGCTGCTGTACTATACTGAACATTTCTCTTCCCAGAAGTTCAACTAAAGAGTGCTAGTGGAAAGTATATCTTCGAGGAAAGGTAAGTAAAAGTAGTAGCTAACCAGCTGTTCAATATCCCAAAATTAGACTTTCTACTCATAGCAAATGTATTACTATATTATAGTATTTGTATAAAATTTTAGGTTTACTACGATAGAAATAAGTGAAAAAGATTGTATGCTTTCTCTGAGCTTCTAAAGAAGCTTCACAAGTTTTTAAAATACTAAACTAATAACCATTTTGAAATTATGAAATACTTCAAATATACTTCAGTTGATGAGTATGGTGGCTCATACCTGTAATCTCAACACTTGGGAAGGCTGAGGCAAGAGAATGGCAAGTTCCTGCCTAACCTGAGCAACATAGTGAGAAGTTGTCTCAAAGTAATTTATAGGACTAGGATATACCTCAGTGCAAAGACCTTGGGTTCAGTTTCCTGTATCACAAAATCTGTTACAGTAAGGAATCTATGTTAGTGTACGAGGGAAGGTATTCACAATATATTAAAAAATTGTTTTGCAGAAACAACATGTACGATATCTCATTTTTTAAAAGCATATATATATATATGGCATATAGCCTGGAGAAATATATACATCAAATGTGTAACAGGTAATCACTTTCTATATATATGTATTTTAAATGTATTTGATATAGGATCTAACTACACAGTTCAGACTGATAGTGATCTTCCTGTTTTTAGCCTCTCCAGTGCTGGGATTATAGACATGCCCACCATGCCTGGTCTTCTATATATTTTCCTTAGAACTGTTTTTCTACAAGAAGCATGCTTAGTTGAATGTGGTGGTGCACACCTGTAATTCTAGCCCTAGGTGGCTGAAACAGGAGGATTGTTGGGAGTTCAAGACCAGCCTGGGCTACAAAATAAGCTCAAGACTAGGCTGAACTGCACAGCAAGGCCCTACTCCAGAAAGACAGAAAAAAAGAATATGGATGTGGATTGTTATGGTTTGTAGTTGCCCTCCCAAAGCCTCATGTAAATCATGGGGCAGTTGTGCTTGAGGAGCGGTGCATGACTCAAGGAGTGGAGCCAGAGGACCAAGGTCAGAGGCTCCTGCTTTAAACTATGAAACCTCCAGTAACTATGAGCTAAATAAACCTTTGCTTCCCTAAGCTTGAGTGTCAGGTATTTGTCCCAGCAACAACAGAAGAGTAACTAATACATGGATGCTTAACTTAAATTTGTAAGATGTAGGTATTATCAAAAGGTATATACTTTTGTACAAGCTAACTGAAAAGAAACTCAAGTGAACTATTTATAATCGAAGAAAAACTGTCCCCAATTGTACAAATACATTCCTGTCTCTTGAAACACTATTTATGTTTTGATGGTTTCAGAAGTTATCTCTTTTTCTTTTTCAGGTAGGGTCTTGCTACGTAGTTCAGCCCATTCTTGCTGCCCAAGTTGGCCTTGAACTCCCGCTTCAGCTTCCAAGTGCTAGGATTACAGATGTGTACCACCATAAACGAACATAATTTCATTTTTCTCAAAAGCTAGATTACATTAAATGCATTATTAAGCAACTTCCATTTATTTACTTAATCATAGTTTGGATATAGTTTGTTCCATGTTAATCCTCTGTGTTAGGAGAATACTAGGAACTGAAACAGAGTTTTCCCACTAAGCTACTTTCCAAGTGTTTTGTTTTTGTCTTTTTTGGGGGGTCTTCTTGAGACAGGATCTTGCTGTGCAGCAAAGGCTGGACTTGAATTCCTTGTAGCCCAGGATGGTCTAAAACTCACAATAATCCTCCTGCCTCAGCCTCCTGAGTGCTA
>PVKA01009305.1:0-69010 GCA_004027165.1 Ctenomys sociabilis | reverse complement strand
AAAAAAAAAAAAAAAAAAAAAAAAAAAAAAAAAAAAAAAAAAAAAAAAAAAAAAAAAAAAAAAAAAAAAAAAAAAAAAAAAAAAAAAAAAAAAAAAAAAGAGAGAGAGAGAGAGAGAGGGAGAATAAAGGTAAGTATACAGAAGGCAGAAAAAATAACAGAATAAATTCAAATATATCAACAGTTGTAATAAATGGAAGTAGCTCTTCTGCTGATACATTTAAAATCTACAAGATGAATCTGAGTGGATAGAGATCATTGTCAACTAGATACAAAAAGCTGGTGTATCTCTGTGGAACAGTAAAGACAAAGAGCAAAAACCAAATGAAATAAAAGTAAATATTTCATTTAAAAATTTTCATTTAAAAATAAATGAAATAAAGCAAGCAGCTTACTAAGAATGTCTAAGTCAACTTTCGTATCAATCAATCAATCAATATTTGCATTGTACCACCTAATTACTTAGTCTCGAAATGTTTAGAACAAATAAAAAAACTAGGAATAACAATAGAAAATTACCATCACATGGAATCATTTTAAGATGTTCCATGGTTTAAATCAATTATTAATAATCTAGAAATTTTGAATAGATCATTAATACATGTATCTAGTAGACATATGTAGAACTTCATAATCCCAAATTGAGACATTCATGCTTTTCAAATGTTCACATGGGGAATAGTTATGAAAATGTATTTTATATAACTCCATAAAGCAAATCTCAACACATTTTAAAAGATGGCTGTCACAGATCACAGTCTCAAACTACAATGGAATTAGATTAAAAATCAACAAAAAAAGCTACTAAGAGAAACCATATACTTAAGATTTAGGAAATCACATAGACAACCTTGAAGGCCACTTATTCAGGAAGTACTCGTCATCAGACATAATCTCAAAAGATGTAGGACTCCCTCTAATTTAGGGGTTCAGAGTCAGAGAGGGACAAGTGAGAAATAGAATTAATTTTAAAGATTTCACTATTCCTTAGTATTATTAAATTTATAATGAGATAGCTGTGTTTGTGGCTAGAAAAACAGTTTATTTTTTTCTTTTTTGTGAGACCAGGAATTGAACTCAGGACCCTGTGCTTGCCAGGCAAGCATTTATTCTACTGAGCAATCTCCCCAGCCTCCTAGAAAAATAGTTTGAGTTTCAACCTATTTTAATACACATAGAGATTTTAAAGAACTGGCTCTGTGCTTTAGTAAACATTATCAAAATCTTTCACAATTTCTTCCCCATATTTTTACTAGGTTGTGGGGTGCTGGAGTTTCCTTCTGGAGGTTGTTTCTAGATTTTTTCTATTCCAAGCAAAGGATTGGTTGAGACAAGCAAAGCTTTATTAAATGTAGGAAAAGAAACAGGCTCAGCAGAACAAGTTTAGGGCAAGTATTAGTTGAAAAAAGTATATCCTGCATCATGAGGGCAGGCTACCCACCATGCAAGAGACACCACAATGGCAAAAACTCATGCAGACTCTCCTGTTTATATTGCCCAGTCCTTAGGGTGCCATCAGGTCTAGGCCACCCTATGGTGAACCTGCTCAAGTTTTCGTGAGAGGTCGTTCAGGGCATTGGGAACTGTTCTGGCCATGCAGTCTGGAATCTCATCAGACCCTTTCCCAGGAAGTTTTAGCCACACCCTACCTTTCTGTGTCATGATTAGCCACTTTGGTGTCAAAGACTTTGACATATGTCCAACCTCATATGTCCAACATGTCCTCAAGTACCTCAACCCATCACAATAAGCTATTAGCTACTACTTTAGAATGAATCTCATTCAAAAGCTTAGACTTTTGTAGGTGAAGGGATACAGCTAGAGACCATACTCATAAGTGAAATAAAACAGAGCTACATCTGTAAGCATTGTATTGCTTCCCTCGTATAAGAAACTGAAAGAATAAACAGAATCTAAATTGTACAACAGATACTGTGAAAAAGAAACCCCCCTACCAGATATTGTGAAAGCAAAAGAAACTGTTCAAAAGGTAAGAGCAACTGGATGAAGGAAAGAAGAAAAAGAATGGAATACATACACAGATACACACACATATACACACACAATAGCTAAGATAACTGTATTATTAATTTCTATTGGTTTATTGAAAGGAGCAGTTAATGCTTTATTTTTTTAAATCAATTTTGCATGTCTATAACTCATAATTGGAGCAACTACTTTGAAGATAACACTATACAATGTAACAGCAATTGTTGATTTCCTACTATCTTGTTTGGAAACTCTGTATCATTTTAAATATTTTTTAATTTTTTATTCTCTTTAACATAAAAAATAAGCAGTCAAAAGTTTTAGTTTTTATTAGTAATATGGGGAGAAAGTTACTCTCTTCCACTGCTAATTGGAGTAAAAATTTGTAAAATCAAGATAGAATCCACTTTTCACGTGCATTAAAACTTAGAATATCATGTATTGTTTAGCCACATGCTTAATACATTTAGAATTACAAGCCAAATAAATAATTTTGAGAGGGCAGGTACAAACTTCTGACTGGTAGTAAAATCCTAAAGACAATTTGAAGTCTGAAAAGAGGACTTTAAATAAATTACAATTCTATCATTAAAATGACATCATAGGGAAATATTTAATGATAGGCTTCATAAAATCAAGTGAAATAGACAAATTATAGAGCAGTATAATCCACTTTTTATGCATTAAAAATAACTGGAGAGATATGTATCTACATGTTTATCATTTTTTATGGCTTTCTCTGGACAGTGAAGTTATAGAAAATCTCATTTGTAAAATTTTCTGATCTGTATTATTTAAATGACATGTACTATTGTTCTGATTGCCAAGAAAACAATAGAAATATTTTAAAAGCATTAACTCTATTTCTAATGTTAACTTTTTCTTATAACAAACATTGTCCAATTTCTTTGAGTACATTTTCTTTCCTCTTCGGAGCTGATGCAGCAGTTAGTCAAGGCTATCTCTGAATTCTAGGGTCTACTATATCTGTCTGTGAGGTGTCTATCATATCTTAATGTTTCTTGGCTTTTGTAAGATCATGGCAAAGATATAATTGTTCATGTATCTAGTTAGAAACATCATTCTGAATTTGCAAAAAGATACAGATAGCTTGAATGCATCAGGTTAATTAGCAATGCTTCAAATTATAGGTCATTGCTGTTTCTTGTACACAGAACTATCAATTAGCTATGCTAATGAGGAAGGCAGGAAATAATTGCAGGAGAAAATGAAATCAGGAGGAAAAAAGAAAACCATCTTTTTAAGTCCCTAGTTTCAATAATCAATGGTCAGTGCTTACAAGAATGACTTCTAAGTATAAATTCTAACCACTTGTTGAAAAGATGGGCTATCAATAAAAAAGAATATTACTTTGAACTAACTCCTTTGAAGAGTTTTATCCTCCAGATTGTTTTTCAGAGAAACAATAGTCAAGTAATAAAATTAAATATATGTAGTAGAAAATTCAGATACAAAGATTCATGAGTGGTTCTAATATAATTCCTAGGGCATTTTAAAAAAAGTCAATGTGGAACTTCACTCCAAACCGTTAAGAAACTCTCTGTGGAAGAAGCCAAATTAATTCATAAACTGTATAATGTATCTTTAACTCATTACAGTTGTTTCTGAGTATTTGCTTTATCTGTTGAACAATAAGAGTCTCAGAAAGATCATCTCTGGCTCTTCCTGCTATGGCTGGTACTTGAAATCCCCTCAAAGCCTCATGTGTGGGTAAAAAAGAATTTAACAGGAGTTTGACAGAGTTAATGATCAAAAGATTAACAAAGCTTAATGGTTACATTATTAAAGACAAAATGTTTATCTGGGTATGGTGGTGCATGCCTGAAATCCCAGCACTCCAGAGGCCAAAGTAGGAGGATCACCATAAGTCCAAGGTACCTGGGCTACATAGTATGTTCAGGCCAGTCTGAGCTACATAGCAAGACCTTATCTCTCTCTCTCTCTCTCTCTCTCTCTCTCTCTCACACACACACACATACACACACACATACACATGATGTAATGCAAAAGGAAAACTTAGAAATCTTAAACTCTGTGATATGAAACAGAGGAGACAAGGTGATACAACGGATCATATTAGGGAATAGAATGTTTTTATAGAATCAGGTAATGGTAAAAGAAAAGGCTGTCAAGAAATGGAATAAAAAGAATTTAGAGAATAAAATAAGAGAAACATCTAAAGAGAGAAAAAGGAAAGGGAAGAGAGGAGAAAAAAAAGAGGAAAAAGAGATAAGAAGCAAGACGAAAGAGCAAAGAAAGATTTCCCAAGCCTCAGAGAACTATTGAAGAAAGAAAGAAAGAAAGACAGAAGAGAAAAAGAAAAAAAAAAAAAAACAAACAAGGCTCACACACAAAAAAACAAAAGCAATAGATAAAAAAAAAAAACAACAAATAAAGCAACCCCCCCCCACCAAAAAAAAGGCCTCATGTGCTCAGGGGCAGGACCAGTCCATTATTAACTGAAATCTCTGCAAAGTATGTGCTGAAATAAGTCTTTTTTTGTCTTTTAACTTTGAGTGTTTGATATTTAGCAACAAGAAAAGTAACTAAAATGGTCTTCATCTCCATTCTCAAGCTGGAGGACCTCCACATGGTCTCAGCTAATCTAGAGTATTCCAATGTGGGGGACCACCTGAGCAGCTCTCCTTGAAACAAGAGTGACTGTCTCCATTTTGACTGAGTCTGATCCTATTTCCTCATATTGTTATGTACAGAGCTGGCTAGGACTTCTGTTTATCCTTTAATTGGCCTTAAGCAATGTGTATTGGTCTAGCTGAGGTGCTGGTGATAGTCTTTGAAGGTAGCATGTGTGTTTCCCTGGTAACCCTGCTGCTCCTTAATGTGAGCCAGGTAGAGACAGGATGGTAGAGCTAATGCTCCGCCCTGCCAGCTGGGATGGAGCCTTGAAATAGAGGCTATGACTTCCTGGGGCTTGAAAGACTACATCAAAGCTGAAGCTCTAGACTTCCCAAAACAGTAAATACTGTATAATGCAGATTACTCTCTCTGCATATCTTCTTTGCATATGGCAGAGGTAAATGGAGGCCACCCAGCTAGCTCAGCTCACAGTAGTCACCTACTTCCCACAATTCTGTCAATCCTCAAGCCACTCCCTCAATGAATAAAAACCAGGTGAGGTCCTGGATCCCTCTCTTGGTTCCAGAAAGCCATGTCATGGCAGGACTTAGAGCCCCTCGACTGACCGATGATTAAAAATATAATTTAGTGTCCTCATTTTCGCCGTGGATTGCATGGAAAGTGGTAGATTGGAATCAACTTGATGGGATTCCAATAACGTAACTTTGGGATTACAAATATTTGTTTCTTGGACTGAGACAAGGACCAGGAAGTGTCCCCTACATTCCAACACTTTCTTAGTGGCTGTCTTTTGCATTATCTTTTTTAAAAAAATGTATTTGGTCATTACAGTGTTTTACTACTCAGCTTGGACTTGTAGTGATCCTCCTGTTTTCAGCTTCCCCAGCACTGGGATTCCGGGTGCACACCATTACACCTACACTCTCTGGCCAGCTCAGCCCACTCTGGGGGCAGGGATGACTTGACTTCTAAGTGTAAATTCTAAGTATAAATTGCAGAAGCTTGCCTAAGTGGGCACTTTAGTTCACTGAGCTAACTCACCTTTCCCATTGTGTTGTCATCTTAACTTTAAGTTTTGAGAAGCTTTCTGTGTATTCAGGCTTCTAAATTGAGAACATCCTCATAGAGATTATCATTTAACTATTCCCTTACTTGATTATTTTCTTTTTTGGTGCAGGGTCTCACTATGAAGCTCAGACTTGCAGTGATCCTCCTGATTTGTGCCTCCTTAGTGCTGGGATTACAGATGTGCACCACCATGCCTGGCCTCCATAACTGGCTCAGCACACCCAGGGGCAGGGCTGGCATGGCATGTGGTACCAGGGATCCAACCCTGGCCCCTGTGCTTACCTAATCAAGCATTTAGTGCACTGAGCTATATCACCAGCCCTAGATCTTGATTACTTTCAATTTTGCCTTTTCCTTTTTCAGCATTGTTTGTTAGAAAACAAGATAAGCATTAATTTAGTGAATTTATGCAGAGTAGTCTTCCTGACTGCAATGTGGCTGATATCCAATAATAGCCAAGGCGACATGTGATAACTGTACGTATGATGCCCCTGTCCTTCTCTTGCATCTATCTGCTCCAAGTTTTATACCCACCACTTTCCCATTAGTGATAACAATGTTTTTCTTCTAACATAGTCATTTCTGTTGAAGTCCTAAAGTTTATTCACAATCTTCCAAATTTGCATGCATGGAGCATCACCACGTTGGTAGCTAACTTGTGCTGAGTGTACAACGCTAAGCATGTAGCCTAGAGCACGAAACCTGTATGACCACAAAAGACCAATGCTACTGTCTTTTCCATTTTACAGTAAAGAAAGTGAGGCTTCTGAGTAAGGCACTCCTAAGGACAGTAAATGGCAAAGCTGGCCCTTGAGCCTATAATTTTAATTTTTTCTAAACCTTTTAAAGAAATATTATAATCTGAATTCTACACACATTCAAATTTTCTTAAATCTTATCTAATGTCCCTTTCTATTCTAGGATCCTACCCAGGAGAAAACATTACACTTAATCATCATGTTTCTTAAGGTTCCTCCTGGCTATGAATTTTCCAGACTTTTCTTATTCTTTCTAAACCATTTCTTAAAAGGAATACAAATAGCTCCTATGCCCTGCAACACCACTTTAGCTATAATAACCCACTCTACAAAGCAGTGTGTGGCTGTGATCTTTATGACACCTGGCTTGGCTACTTTACTTATTATTGGGCTAAAATATCTGACATACAAAGAAGAAAAGGTTTATTTTAGCTCAGTTTGCAACAGTTTCAGTCCTTAGTCAGCTGGTTCCAGTATAGGATGGCATGGCCAAGGGACATCACAAAGGTAGCTGCAGGTCCTGGAAAGCACTACAGCCCCACACTGTCTGTGCCATACTATCAGAAAAATCAGGGCTCATAGCTGATGACTGACTTTCACAGTAAGTTCTTCCTTCCTTCCTTCCTTCCTTCCTTCCTTCCTTCCTTCCTTCCTTCCTTCCTTCTTTCCTTGTTTTCTTTCTTTCTTTCTTTCTTTCTTTCTTTCTTTCTTTCTTTCTTTCTTTCTTTCTCTTTCTGAGATTGAACTACATCACTGAGCTGCATCTCTGCCATTTTTTTTTTTTTTTCCTTTGAGGTAGAGTCTCACCAAATTGCCAAGGCTGGGATCCAACTTGTGGTCCCCTGTACCAGCCTTCCAGAGAGCTGGGATTACAGCTCAGGTTTAACAGCAATGTCTTCCTCTGGGCTCTCTTCCCCCTCCTAACCCTCCCATCACACTTCCTGCATGAAACCATCAGGGCAACAGGGCCGGGCGCAGACACTTCTTCCAGTTCTTTAAATGGGGGCAACTCTGTGGGAAAGCTCTTGAGACGCTCGTTTGAAAGATGAGTCAGGGTAAGGGGAGTGCTTTTTTCGGAGTCTGACAAACAAATTCAAGGTTAGCGCAGCGGATCGAGCCCTAGGAGTCAGCGCCTTTCTTTCCGAGCCCCGCAGGGCAGGGGCAGCAGCTCAGGGGCTGGGCGGGGCTTGGCGGGAGGGGCGGTCCTGCAGCTGTCCGCTGAGGTCGCCGTCCAGGCAGGGTGCAGCTCAGCGACGCCGCGGCGCCAGCAGTCCTCAGCAGCTGCTCCCCACGGGTCGCTCATCAGAGGGCGGCGAGGAAGGCGGAGGAGCCGGGATCCCTCACGCGCGCCGTTAGCTAAGTTTCAGCGTCGGCACCATGGACAGCACCCGGACCATGGACAGCGCCCGGACCATGGACAGCGCCCGCGGCCGGGGTTCCGGGCGGCGCCTGGATGCCGCGGGCTTCTGGCAGGTCTGGCAGCGCTTCGACGCTGACGGTGAGTATAGCGAGTCCCCGCACGCGCGTATGGACCAGATCCCCGTTCCCCGTCGCTTTCCCTGCAGGAAAGTTGTCTGCCCGCGTCGTCCATGCCCTCGCCTGGAGCGGTCTGCCCGACGTTTCTGTGAAGAGCTGGAGTGTGGGGCGTCCAGAAACCTCCTCAAACTCGCTGCCTTCCCACTGAGAGAGAGAGAGAGAGAGAGAGAGAGAGAGAGAGAGAGAGAGAGAGAGAGAGAGAGAGAGAGAGAGAGAGAGAGAGAGAGAGAGAGAGCCCGCACTGCTTGTGTAATGACAATGACATATATGTTTGGTGGTCAGATTTCTGTTTACTTTTCCATCTCTCCCCTCCCCCCCATCAAACTCGGGATCTTGTATTTGCCAGGAAGGTGCTTAACCCACTGAGCTATCTCCCTTCCCCATGATGTTGTTTTTATTCTGCCCCTGAACACACTGTCTCAAAAGTAGTAGGAATTTTATCAACTTTCAAATTTATTATTTGTCCACCAAAGGAAAAAAAAAAAAAAAGACCTTAAAAATAAATGAACCTAATTAGTGTTTCCTTTGTTTTCACTGATAATTAAAGAAACATAAAGAAAACATCTAAAACTATGTTTTAGAGCTGCAAACTAAGATTCAATATTCACCCCTGTTTGGTTTTTCCAGTCTTCTCAATCGCTGGGTGAGCTTCTACTGTGAAGCTCATATTTTTTCATTGATCACAGTCTATGTGTGTGATAGCTTTCTTTTCCCAAATACAACCCCTTGCAGAAACCATTTACTCTGCATTGTGTTTTCACAGCCCAAATTCATGTCTTCTGGAAGTATGTGTTGGTACTTAGTTACTGGAGTAGCAAAAATGGTATCCACGGGGATTTTATACCTTGGGAGATTGAAAACAAATTTAGATAAAAGTCACATGTCATTCTGTATAAGTGACTATTGTTTATGCTTATCTTTTTGTATTTAGAAAAAGGTTACATAGGAGAGAAGGAGCTTACTGGTTTCTTTCACCATATGCTGATGAAACTGGGTACTGATGTAAGTACTCATAAACACTCGTGATTAATCGATGTGTCTCTTAGTGAAATAAACATGCAAGTCTTGTGTTGGTTTGTACCTACTAATCCCACCTGACCTCCTTTCTTCCTTTGCATGTATGTAGTTTTTTTGCCCTCTCCTAGCAACACAAAGAGATTTGCACAGCTTTTATAAAAGATACAGCCATAAGATTAGCTGGGCTGATCACTGACTTTCACTGTAACATCTGTCATCTACTCAGAGATCTTAACTGTGGGCTCATTCAACTCTGTTCTAAATGTTTCCTTGGTTACTTCTCAGCTAATGGATTTTAAACATAGAAATGGGGTAGCACACTTTGGTCCAAAGATCAAAAAGGTGGAAAAGATGTAAATGTGAAAAGCTTTGTGGTTCTGGGTGTTTAGTACTTATGAGCTTCCTCTGATAGTAAACAGTAAAAAAAATTTCTGATTTTTCTCATTATTCATTTTATTAGAAGAAATTATAATGTCCTCAGGGGGTGACAAACTAAATGAAACTAATACACTCAGAATCCAGAGAGAAAGGTCAGCCAATTCACCCTGTGTTCTGCCCCAGCTGGCAAATCCTGCCTTAAGAGATGGAGATCATTCTTGAGGAGGCTGGTAGGAAAGCAAAGGAAAAACCTGCACAGGCATATTGAGGTTGGACAAGAGGTGGGCTCGACACTTTGTCTGGACAAAGCAATTCAGGCATGGATTCCAGGAGGCGTAGCTCTGGTACAGCCACAGTCAGTGGCCGTGGCTGTGGAGGTCGCTCATCTTCAGATGTTCACCTGAAGGGTACTGAGGCGCTGCACATCTTCTTGAGGGGCCCGCTGAGCCCCAGGGGCTGGTGCTCCATGGCTGAGGGGGGCCCTTGAGGCCAGGGGCAGCCTGTTTAGAAGCGGAGAGGCTGCCATCTGTCCTCATCAGTCACGCAGGCCTCTCGTCTGTATGCTGTCACTTTCTGTCTCTCCAGTTTGCTTTCATTTCTGTCTTCTCTCTGTGTTTTACTTCCTTCACCCCACTGTCTCTTCTTTCCTCTCTGACCTCTCTGTTTCCTTGGTTGCTACCTCTTCTCACTAGTTTCTTCAGCTCTGTGTCTCTGGTATTTCATTTCCAGGCTACTTCTAAAAGCTCACCTTTGTCCCTTGTTTCTCCATGTCCTTTCTTTTTCTTTTTCTTCTTCCTATCTCTCTTGGTCTCATCTTTTTTTTTGAACCGGGGATTGAACTCAGGCCCTTGCACTTGACAGGCAAGCACTTATTCTACTGGGTCTCATCTTTTTGTTCATTTCTTTTCTCTTTTCAGCCCCCACCCCAGGCTTTTATCTTTAGTGGTCCCACATCTCCTTTTTGGAGCCAACCCAAGCCCTGTGCAGTCTGTGGGGCTAGGGGAGGGGCAGGTGAGAGGAACAGAGGTGTGAGTACTCTCCTTTAAGCCAGGCTTTTGCACACCTTCTCTTTGTCTTTCATTCCTGCCTTGGCATCAGCTGGGAGCAGAGCTGAAGATGCCTCAGGGAAGGGAGGCTCACAACCCTCTTTGCAGCCCTGTTTTACATGCCAACACCCACAGCACCCCCCACACCCACTTTACCCACACAGCTTCCACTTGTCTGTATATTTTGAGTTTCAGGGAGTCCAAGATCCCATGGATCACACACTATTTTGTTGATCATGGACAGAGATGCTTGAGGAAAAGTCAAGAGATGGAGATTAAACCACTCAAAGCTTTGAATAGCCAACTCCAGCATTTCAAAACAGGATGGCTAACTCCTAAAACTAGATGTCCTGAGGCTTTGAACTACATCTTTTCAGAAGTCTCTCTGCCTTACAGATGTTTAGAAAAGGAGAAAATGTGCAGCCAGTGCTGAGTTCTTCATCTTCAAGCACAGGGGTGTGTGGTGCCCAAGCACAAGGGCTTACTCTCAGCTGAGGATTTGGTCAGAGAGAAGAGGGTGCTCCCTCTTGAAGAACACTGGTGATTGCTGGAGACCTCTCAGGTCTGGCCCTGTGGAATCACTCTCATACATGGGCAAGCAAACTCTTTGGAGAAAAAAGCTTTCAAATGAATCTCTAGTGTTCAGTAAGGTATCTCTGAGCCTTGAAAATGGGGCAACAGGCCTCAGAGTCCTTAGACCAGTGCAAATCAAACTTTGTATATCTGGAAATGATCTGTGTTGGTTCAAATGCAGATCCTAGAAATTTCACCATATCTAGAGCCTGGAAAAAAATCTTGTATTTTAAGGGTTGGTTTGTAACTTTTTCTACCACCCTTGGAACCTGCAGAGACAGTGATAGCCTGTGCAGAGGGGTCCCACTGTGAGCAGGCCAGCCCCATTGAGCTATGGCAGTAACCCCAGGAACTCTTCCTCAGCATGAGGCTAAGAAAGAGCTCTGATAGGTTAATCAAATCATTAACCAGAAATGGTACTACATGCTACTGATTGCCCAAGTGTGGAGACACAGCAAATGTGACTTTGGGGATCTCAGCTGGGTCACTTTGTGCCTCTTTCACAAACAGATTAAGACACTGGAAGTGCCTTGATTTTAGGCTTTTGCCCTGGTCAGCAGTGAGCCGGCACTAAGCAAGTTTCATCAAGAGAGATAGTCACTATTTGCTGTGATGCCCGACTTGGGTTGGTGGTACCCACTGCACACAGAAGCAAGCAGCAGAGGAGCCCTCAGGGTCATGCAGTCCCTTCCTCTGTAGAACTATTTTTTTTTTCAGAACTGGGAATTGAACTCAGACCCTTGCACTTGCCAGGGAAATGCGTATTCCACTGAGCCATCTCCTTGGCTCTAGCCCCTTCCTCTGGAAGGAGAGGCATGCACTTCATCAGAGGACTGACCAGCTCCTGGTTCTCCCACTGATTAGTGCATCATGGAGACCTCAGAAGCAGGATTTTGAGGGTTCTAACAGGAAGCAACCTGCTCATCAATCTTGGAGGGCAATCAGGCAGCTGTAATTACCTCTTCTCACAGCCCCTGACGGGCCTGGCTTAGTGGAAACAGCAGCCACCATCCCACTCTGTCCCCACTCCCATCATTTCTTCTCAAGTGCTGAGCATTGGCCTCTAGCTTAGGCTCTCTCTAGCCAGTGCGTGGTGACATCTCTGCACACCCCCCTTGTGCACTTGCTGCCTCAGCAGTGAGGTGCGCTGGAAAGTGCTGCTTTCAATCTCAGTCTCCCTATGTGCTGGCCATGCTCTCACGCTCTGGAGACTGAGGGTCCTGCTGTAGTCTCAAGTCTCTGATAAGGACCAATAGGGATCTGCAGTGGAGGGAACCATAGGCTCTTTGGGGACAGGTTCAAGAGACAGTCATGGGCTCTAAGTTTAGAGGTCTGAAAGAAAGGACAGAAGCTAAATTTCTGTGGCCTCAGACTAAAGGTGGCTCATAGAATGGAGCCTGGTCACTGCTTCTTTGCCTTCCCAAGCATTTGCATTGAAATCTACTTTTATACCATAATGGCCTATGTTAATTAACTTTCTTTTGAATTGCTGAGCCCACCATAATTAATAGTTTATTGGGCCAGCAAGATAGCTCAGCAGGCTAAGCACTTGCTTAAATAAGTGCAGGGACCGGCGTTCATCCCTGGCACCACAGGTCAGCTAGCCCACCCCAGGCAGGCTGAGTCTGCCACTGAGACCAGGTGTGGTGATGTAATCCCAGTGCTGGGAGGCCTAAAAAACAAAAGAATCACTACAATTCTGAATTGGGCAGTGAGACCCTGTACCAAATGCATAAAAAAGAAGAGTTCATTTATTCAATAATGAAGAGTTTATTCATTCAGATAAATATACAATTGCTTTCTGGGCAGAATCTTTATTCTCAAAGATAAAGCAGTAATTTGAAGGGAAAGCTCAGGCCTCTGAGTGATCTCCACTGTACCTTTCCAGGTACAGTGAGGTGTGGGGACCTCTGACTAGCAGGGCTTCTCCAGAGAGATAGGCCTAGCAGGGTTGGTATGGAGACCCAGCAGAAGAGATGCGTTGGGCTATGCTGTCGTGCTGGCTGAGAAATCCCACAGTGGGCTGACTGAGTGCTGGAGACTCTGGAGGGTAGTGGCCTTGCTCAGCCCCAGTGCCAAGGCCGCAGAGCCAGGGGAGTGATGGGAATCACTTTCAGTTTGAGCTTAAAAGCCTGGGAACCCAGGATGGGAGCTACTGACATAAGTCTTGGAGCCCAAGGGCAAGATGGCCTGGACCTCAAATGTCCAAGGCAGGACATGAGTGTGCCTTAGCTTTGAAGGAGTTGGGGACCAGTTTTTGTTCTGTAATTTCTCTCTCTGTCCCCAATCAAGTGGATGGTGGGCATTTGTGCCAAGGGTGGGTCTTTCCCCCAGATCCACTCAGAATCGTGTGCTGACTTCCATGGGGACTCCTCACAGACCTCAGAAAGTCACACTTTCTGAAGCTCTAGACTTTCCTTCATCCCAGCCATTGCAACATCCAAGCATGTACTCCATGGAACGGAGACTTGACAGGCTGACCTACAGGTGTTCAGGGCAGGTTGCATGAAGAAGCCTGGTGCACTTGGAATCTCAGGATCCCTGTCTACCATAGAAAATGCATAATGTAGCTTTTGGTCTGAAGGCCATCTCTGCAGAAGCCTTATGGAGTGGGGGTATGAAAGTTTACATGGAATAGTAAGCAGACATTTGTGTTCTAGTTGACATCAACGTGCCATTAAACTCCCTCCACTTGTCTCAATTTTCCTGTACATAATGTAAGAACAATCATGTTTTGGCTGCAAATGTCACAAAGAGACAGCAC
Source organism: Ctenomys sociabilis (assembly GCA_004027165.1). Classification (NCBI taxonomy): domain Eukaryota; kingdom Metazoa; phylum Chordata; class Mammalia; order Rodentia; family Ctenomyidae; genus Ctenomys; species Ctenomys sociabilis. Next base: position 55,263 of record PVKA01009305.1, on the reverse strand, counting down.
AAATGAAAACTTCCTGGAGGTGCCTGATGTATTCTTGGGGCATCTTCTTGCATCTTTAGCTGTTCCACTGCTTATTTCCTTTTGCCTTCTTAGATCCACTAATGGATCACCACATCCAAGACAGTTGAAGCTTATGCTCTTAAACACTGGAAAGCTTTTAAGATCTAACATTAAACACATTTGTCAGTGAAATCAAGAGTTTTATTTATTTATTTATTTATTTATTTATTTATTTATTTATTTTATTTTTTTTGTCTTTTTGAGACAGGGTCTCACTGCAGTTCAGGCTGGCCTAAGCTCACTTTGTAGCTCAGGCTGGTCTCGAACTCACCAACAATCCTCCTGCCTCTGCCTCCCGAGTGCTGGGATTACAGGCATGAGTTTTTGAAAGCAAATTTTCCATTTCCCTTGGAGAATGGCTTCAGTCATACTCCCACTTTGGTTCCTCATGAGCAAAGAAACTGCCTACTGGGAGACAACAGATAGTAGGTGGTTATCTCAGGGGCCCAGCACCCTCTCTCATAATGAAGAGAATAATTCATTTCTCATTTCTCTACCTGATATTTTGGTTCCAAGTCACTAATGTCTTTTTTCATATTTTTTCTTTGGCAAGTACTCAATTAGGAAGATATTCAGTCTTTCAACTAGGCTCTTGACTTTTATCTCTGGTTAGAATCATGAAGTGAGTTCATTTGGCTGATGTATTTACAGAGTCAATCTGTCCAAGTCCTCTTATTTTAATCATTTAATCATTCTAAATATAAGACCAAAGCCATCAATCTAGCAGATGGCTTTGGTATGGCTAGAATACACAAATCCTTTTGATTAATACATTATTTTCAAATGCTAGTGGTTTGGGTTTGCCTTTTTAAAAAGTTTAAAATAGTTATGTATATTTTAAAAATTAAAAAGAACTCAAATATATATGTGCTTATTAACAAAACTTTTAAATGATTGCAAAAATTTACCTTCATTTCAATTTATCCCAAACAAAATTTGTCCTCACTAACTGGCATCCAGTTGGGGGCAATGAAATATTAATATCTTTCTATAGCACATACTTCCTCCATTTTCATATTTAATCTAATCCCTACGAGAAAAAAGAAGAGACATGAATGCATCTTCATCTTTGCTGATGAAGGTTTGTGGGTGACTAGCCAAGGAGAGGCAAACACTGGCTGACGTGGAACTTGATAGGTCCCTGCATTTTTGTTAGCTCATCAGTCCTGAATTATAGATTACTAAGTGATATTAGGGGAATTCAATCACTTAATTCAGCTCATTTCAGAGCATTTTTCTCCACTTCACTACTATAGCTCACCATCCAGCATTTCTCAGGCCCCAGCCTCTCACAAGTAACAGGATAAGATTCTAATATCTGGGACTGAAGTCTTACAATAATACCGTGGGCCTTCCCTGGCATTGTGTGGCTTCTCTTGGCCAAGGTGATCCCGGCTTTCTAGAAACTGTTTTTCACATTTCATGGTCTTACGACACTCAAAGGATAGACAAGAGCCTATCCTGAAAACAAGTCCTAAAGTTTTCCTTTGACTTTGAGCCAATGCTCATTTATAACCCATAAATGTTGGATGCTGCCTGTGTGCTCTGCTCCATGGCAAGGTCCAGTGGGAAGAGCTGGTTTGGGTCTCACTCTGCCAATACCTAGCATTGGTGATCATCTTCTTGGTCTCCTTCTACATCGTTAAAGTGAAAGGGCAGTGCCTCAGAGCCTTAGAGATGGGTGCCTAGTATCCTGATTCTTTTTGCCTCACTCTTTCTTTTGGATCTCAGACTGATCAGAAAGAAGTGTGCTGTTTGAATAGGGTGCAGCAACACACACAACTGCTAGGGCTGGAGTGCTCTTCCTTTTGTATAGTGAGTCCTACAATGAGGAGTGTTTAGGTGACTCTTTAGATTTCCCACTCCTGGGCAACACTCACTGTTTGAAAATGGTCAAGCTCAGAGATGACTGCTGAAGGCCCAGAGGGTGAAAGCAAAGCAAAACAAAACAGCAACAAAAACTTGAGATATTTTCTCAGCCAGTGGTGGGAAAGCAGTAGAGAATTTCAGTGTACAGAACTGGAATGCATAAGATCAACAAGGATAAAGAGGCTGGTCAAAATGATAGATCAAAGCAAAAACCTTCCTAAAGAGGAAAGGCAAGGAGGACAGCATGGAAGCCAAAGTCTGAAGGTGTGGTGATTTTCTCTAATTTCCCATGGCCACTGTGAAGATGACATTTGTCAAGGAGCCAGTGTGGCAAGCTGTCCACGAATATATTCACCTGCTCTTGTGAATCACACGCAAGTGTCTGTTATTCTCTGCCACTTCTTCCTCCCACCATCCACTCTTTTGCAGGAGCCCATCAGAGATGGAACCCAGGGAAACAGAGAGCAGGATGGGGGATGTCTGGCATGGCTTGAACCAGAGGGAAATGGATGGGTCTGTTCTGCTCACTGGGGCCGGGGTCATGTTCAGCACTGGATACAAAAGGTGTTTGCTCAGAGTTTTATACTTGGGCATAGCATGCTGTGGTGAGCCAGCATGCTTGGGACCTCCTGCTGTAGGAGGAACTGGATCCATGTTTCAGTTGTCCCAGACAATTCTTTTTTCACTGTCAGCAAGATTCATTCTCAACACATTCTACAGTTACCCCTGAGAACTATGAGTGAGAAAGGGGAAATTGGGTGAGTCCTGGGCCCACAGGGAATAGCCCTGGATGTGAGCCTAGGCTCAGGGCACCCACAGAGCCTCCCAGGAGCTCAGAGTCACTGTCGCTCTTCACATAGCAGGAAGGGTGGCCAGCCAAGACCATCACGTCTTCTCAGCCCTGTGACTCAAAACTGATGGGCCCAAGGCAGGAATAGGTGATGGTATCAGAATGAATTTCACCAGAATTCCAGCAAGTATGGAACCTTAGGGGCGAGCAGTTCTGTACCTCTCATCTTTGGCAGCAGAACTGTTTATTTTTTTTGTGCAGGGATCTGCCACATTTCTTGCAAAGGCCCCAAACCACTGAGGAAGGCAACTATGTTTAGAAAACGTTATACATGGAGAGGAAATATGACCTTTGGTAACTCAACAGCTATCTATTTTCTTTGTTTTTTTGTTCCCCATTATTTCACCCTAATAATTTTTTTTTCCTAAGAGTATAAGGGAAAAAATAAGTGACTGGCTTACAGTACCCAAAGATGGACTTTTTAAATTAAAAATGGAAACATCCGCACATTAGTTTCAATACAGACTTTTCTTGCAACCAAATAGATCATGATATTGAAATTAATTCTTTTAGTACTCTCGTCTCTAAGATTTTTTCATCCATATTTTTGTGACTCATTAACTACAAGTTTTATCTAGGTATAATTTTGATAGCTCATTGGCCACTCAAGAAATGTCCATGAGTTTTTTGTCTTCTACAAAACAGTAGAATCATTTTAAGTGGTCAAGGACCTAGGTTTCCAGTCTAGGAAAGCATAATGATCAGCTGTGCGTTTTGAATATTTGCTATCATGATTGCAGTTTTGGGGTCCTGTTGACTTTCATGTGGCTCATTTCAGGAGTCAGTTATGGAGGAAAATGTGCTCAAGATGAAACGACAGTTTCTGACTGCCTATGGTATTCCTGAAGAAGGTCACATAGGGATGAAAGAGGTACTGTGTATGACTGTGGCTGTCTTGGCTTCTTAAGTTGTAGTTTTCTTTGAAGACAATAGTCTTAATGTCTGATTGGGAAATCAGAACTTTCTACATGGCTTGGAGAGCATTTTGAAAGTAATCACTTCTCCTTTCGCATCTACTTAGTTGCTTAGTAACAGAGATTGGGCAGTTCTTTCATCATTTTATTTAGGTCAATCAATATTTGCACCTATTTTATGATTGGGAGCTTGCAGTGATGGAGCCCTTTCAGATACTTGAGTCAACGTTTGTCTCTCTTCAGTGTCTTGTTCAAATTAATCCTTGATGTTAGAAAAAATCTTCAAGACACTGAATGAGTCTGAACTTCCGCCATAGCTCCCAGAAGAAGTTGGAAAGAGCTCCCCTGGAAGATGATTAAAAACAAAACAGAAAAGAGCTTTCTCCAGCTCGACCCCTCTTTTCTTGAGTACCTACTGAAGAAAAGCAATGTTTTTTAGCTTGCAGCACCTAGGATGGTCTGCTCCCTACCAGGTCTTTCTCCTCAAATTACAAACTTGGTAACTGTTTAGAGAGAATTTCCACTGTGGTTACATACTGCTTCACAATGAATACATCTCCTGAGAAACATGTAGTTGTGTGAATATCACACAGCATGGTTACAGGACAACACGGCACTAAATCAATCACTCAGTGTGCATTCCTAAAGCCACCAAGAGACACAGGGGACATGAGCTGTGCGAGACTGCCAAGGGAGTAGTTCACACCTAGTAGGAGCATAGGACCTTTGGAAAGAACCAGTGAGTCAACAAATGGCAATTGCGGGTGCAGAGCAGTAGGTGGGGCTATCCTGTGGGATGGGAGTGCCTTGCCATATAGTATGCATCACAGCCTATTATCCAGGAGATATTCCTTAAAGTGACGCTGGCCAGTGTTGCTCTGTCCCTGACTGCTGTTCTTTGTCTTCTAGCTGGCCAGTATGTTCTTGTCTGAAGATGAAAACTTTCTTCTCCTGTTTCGCCTGGAAGCCCCCTTGGACAGCAGTGTGGAATTCATGCAGGTGAGTGTGGCAGAGGAGCTGCTGCCCTCCCATTCAGTCCCAAGGGGGAGCTGCACACAGAAGACAGCAGAGAAGGTTTCAGGGCTGAGCCTGGCTGCCCCTGAGCTGGCAGAGTCTCTAGCAGGCTTGGCCAGGCATGCTAAGGGCATTGGTGGGGAGCAGGGAGGGATGGCAGGAGCAACGTGGACAGTACACATCCGGGCTAACGCCAGGAATCCTGAAGAGCTGCAGCGAACTTTGCCTTTTGAGAATTCTTCTAGAAATCCAGCCTTTCTGTGGAACTCACTCTAGCTGTGAAGGCACAGTGCAGTCAGGACATCATCTATGGATGTGCTGATCTGCTTGTAACCACTGTGCTGGGGTAGAAGCGGGAGATTATGCGTGTGGTCCCTCCAGCTTCCCCCTTCTGGGTGGCCTTTCTCAGCTCTGGGTGTTTCTGCTCTATTAGTGAAAACACCATGGGAGGGAGGGAAAGTCAAGGTTTTTCTGAGGTCACAGCAGTGGGCTCAAGATTACCACATGTCCCGGGTCCCATCCTGAAATACGTGTCCTGTTCCCCTTGAGAGGTGACAGCATCTTATCCTCTGGCACTATTTTGTTTGCCTTCTTGTAAGATTGAGCAAATGTGTGCAGAGGCAGAAGAAATTTGCATGGTCTATAAATGCATGCCAGGAACCCATAAAATGCAAATTAAAATAATTCAGATTTTACAAGCAACATGGTAAAAATTTTAAGGGGCTTCATAAAAGAACAGCATAACTTAGGAAGCCCTGAGACGGTCAGTGTGTTCTGTTGAAAGCCATGCTGTGTAGAATCACTTTATGAAAGTGATCTTGGAAAAATTTCACCAGAGTCCCTTTACGCTTTCACTATCTGGAGTTACTTTTTAAAGACTTAATAATTCTATTTCCAAGCATTTTTCTTAGAGATCTAACCAAAGACATAAAGCAGATTTTTTTTTTCCTGTATGAGCATGTTCATCAAATGTTGCAGTGTGCAGTCAAAACTGAAAATAATATGAAAGCCCAACACTGAGTGAAAAATGAGGCAAATTAGTGTTCATTTATATTATTTATTCATCCTGAAAGTACCCATGAGAAGTTTGATCTGCTTGAGACTGTTCTAGATACAGCAGGTTGATTAGAGAAAAATCCCCTCTTTAACCATCCACATCACTAAAGATCAATTTCCAATGAACAGCTTATGACAAGGAGGCATGGTATCATGTTAAGAAACAAAACTGTGGGCCGGGAAGATGGCTTAGTGGAGTAAGTGCTTGCCTGGCAAGAGCAGGGGTCTGATTTTAATCACCCGTTCTGCAAAAAAAAAAAAAAAAGATTCCTGTTGCATAGAAACAAAACTGTGTGCAGTGTGGTCTTACTTTGTTTGACAAAGTGTTTATTCTTATGCAATTTGATTAATATGCAGGTGAGATGGGTAAATAAACACAAGATAATTAGTGATTGCAAATTGTATTATTTCCAGTGAGTTTCATATTCTTTGTATTTTTGTATTTTCCACTGGTAAGTGGGATCAGTACCAGGGATCAAACTCAGGACCTTATGCTTGTTAAGCAGGTGCTTAAGCCACTGAGCTATCTCCCCAGACCTAGAATCACAGTACTTTAAAAGGTACCTTAAATGACATTTTCAAAATGTTTGTAATTTTGTTGTAAACTACTCATAGAAAATTTTTAAGTGAAAATAACAAACCAGCCATGTGTAGAGGCATCAGGACTTGCAGGCAGGTTTTGCTGTGTAAGTGAGCTAAGCAGGTGAGAAAGAGAGCACACAAAAGCAGTCAGTACCACTGGGTAGGAATTTCTTGACATTATCCGTTTCTACTTTATGTATTTCATTAATGTTGTACAGCAAATATAGTGTATTTTTCAATCATAAAAAGTATTGGTATATTAGATCTTACAAAGTTTAGAATAACTGTGGGAGGGGCCAGTGAGAAAACTTGGTGGACTAAAAGACTTGCTCAGGCAAGCTTAGGCAAGCATATGGATCTGGGTTTGATCCCCAGCACCACATGCTACACCAGCCCCAACCCTAGGGTGGCTGAGCTAGCTAGAGTCCAGGCATGGTGGTACACACTGGTAATCCCAGTGCTGGGAAGGCTGAAAGCAGAAGGATAGCTATGAGTCAAAGCTGCATAGTGAGTCCTTGTAACAGCCAAATGCATTTTTTAAAAAATAGAATAACTGAGAAATAGAAAGAAGAAACAGTACTGAGAGAGCCAGCCAAATAGCTCAGCAGATTAAAGCAAAGTGCTTGCAAGCAAGCATAGGGGCCGGGGGATCAATCCCTGGGCCTGCTGTTCTGAGATGGCAATTAAGACTGGGCATAGTGGATTACAGCTGTAATCCCAGCTCTTGGGAGGCTGCAAACAGGCTATAAACACTCTGATCTAGTAGTGAGACCCTGAACACCCTGTAGACTCTTCCCTAAAATACAAAAATAAATAAGAAACAATACTGAGGAAGCCTTTCATCTTAAATATATACGCACATGTATATATGTATATAGATAGATAGATACTCTTTTTTCGCTTTCCTTCTAGTTTGTCATATTTTTTCATATAAAGAACTTTTTCTTTCTCCTAAGAATGTGTTTTGCAGATATCATTGTGGATTCTTGAATTCTTTTAAGATATTAAATTGGTTATAATCCTATCCTATAAATTAACATCTAAGTTAATGTTGCTGCTTTTCCTTAGAACCATGGAACCTCACACTTTAATTCTTAATGCACAACTTTAGTTCAAGTGCCATGACAGCATAAAATGTTATTTCTTTTGTTCTCTTTCCTTTCCTTTCTTTTTCCTTTGGAGAAAGGGTCTCGCTATGCAATTCAGAGTGTTCTTCAGCTCACATATAGCCCAAGCTGGCTTGAACTCATGGTGATCCTCCTGCCTCAGCCTCCCAAGTGCTGGAATCACAAGTGTGCGCCAACATGCCCAGCACAAGACATTATTTCTATATTATTTTCTTTAATATCATGTATCTCAGCCAGTCACATATTTATTCCAGTTTGCCAATGTATTTATTGTTATGGTTTCTGGCTCTCCCTTTTTGTATCCTCCTGTTTCTCATTCTTCTTAAAGTTGAAACTTTAATTTTATTTTTTCTGTATTTTAGGGAAGGGTCTACAGGGTATTCAGGGTCTCACTACTAGCTCAGACTGTTTACAGCCTGTTTATAGCCTCCTAAGAGCTGGGATTATAGGCATACTTCACCACGCCCAGTCTCAATTGTATCTCAGGGTGCCCAAAGGGCAGGGCCTGCAGGACAGACCCAGGACCAAACCCAGTCCCTGCACCTGCTTGTAAGTGCTTTAATCCCGTGAGCTATTTGGCCAGCCCTCATTCTTAAGAGTCAGTTTGTAACAAACGATTCCTTATTGTCTGGAAATCTCTTTACTTTACCATTTTTTAATGATAGGTCTGCTGAATATTTACAGAAAAATCTTGGGCCCTTCAAGGACCCAGCTACAGTAAAAGTGTAAAATCATTTAAATACCTGGACAATAGTATTTTGAAAGCATGTAAAATGTTTTAAGATTCATTTGAAATTTTCATAGTTTTAGTATATTCACCTAATAAAAGTTAGAATAGAAATCACATTTAACTCATTTACTTGTGAGTTTTTAAATTTAGGCATAAGCAGCTGAGATTGAAAGGAGTGATGGTTCTGAACTACTCTCACTAAATATCAGCATCAGATAAAAATCTCCCACTGTCACTGCAGGATCTTTGGTCTGGGCCCTGACTATGTTGAAATGAACATGTAGTTGGTAACATGAACTGTAGTTGGTAACATAGACAGCCCACTTAGGAACTAAAGAGAATCTTGTCTACAGAAAAATAAAACTACTCTGTGCTGCTTTACATTTTGTATAGGTGTTAAGAGGCTGACTAAATAAAATGAGTTTTGTCTATGCAATAATCAAACATGATTGCAGTAACAGTGTTTGTACTTTATTTATTTATTGGTTGTACCAGGGATTGAACTCGGGACCTTCCGCTTGCCAGGCAGACACTTATTCCACTGAGCTATCTCCCTGGTGCCCAGGAAAAGCGTTTGTAAAGAAAGCAGCTCACAGCTTTCCTCAAAGACTTTTAGCTATTTCATCTTTTGTTCAGAGTGCAATCATACCTTCAGCTAGAAAAGTGATGGGCTCAAACCACAGAAGAGGACAGCTTATCGAAGACAGTTTGTCCCATCCCCCTTGAGTCAAGGCCACACTGGCAAGATTGCTTAGGGGACTTTTCTGCATATTATTATCATTACTGTTTAGTTCACTCATTCGTTAAGAAACTGCAATGTGCAGTTGGAATTGTAAAGAGGTGACTCAGTCTGGTTTCACCTCATGGGGCAAGCAGGATTTGTCTTGTGTCTACCACAAGTATGGTTAGCTGATGATGCTGCAGGCTGCATCCCCTGGGGCCAACACATGCACCTGGGGTGGGCTTTGTTTCCAATTTGTATCTCTCTGGGTCTGTGCTTCTCTGTCCTATGGCTCTTGTAGAAGTCCGTTCACTTCCCTGCCTGCTCAGCAAGATGTTTAAAGTATTGCTTCTCACTGTCCTGCATCATCAAGTGTTGAGTACAGAGAAGGTTTCTTAGTTTGCAGTATCACCCAGACTGAAGTCCTTTCCTTCTTATCTTTCTAGTTTGAGCTTCCCCTGAGAACCCTGGCAATGCACGCCTGCTGGTCTTCATGAGTTCTCCAAGTAAAGTGGTGGCCCATTTTTGCTGTGTTCTGTTGAAACAATTGCTGTCAGCAAAGAAATCGCCAAATCCCTTGTTAAAAAAGCTTGTTTGCATGCAGTGAAGAACTCTTTTCAGATACCTAACCATAGGAAACACCAGCATAGGTCAAGCCCAAGTACTGAGGGATGCACTGAATAATGATCTTTGTATATTTCAGATTTGGCGCAGATACGATGCAGACAGCAGTGGCTTTATATCAGCGGCTGAGCTTCGAGTAAGTGTCACAGGGTGAAGGTGCCTGCTTATCACTGGGAATCTGATTAATGTATAGCATGAGTTTCATTTTGGTGGCCCAAGAAATATATATTTGTATTTGTTACTTAAAAAATGGACTCATGTTTGGAAGATTTAGAAAGTTTGGATTACATTGCTGTCTCTTGGATAGAGGCATAAATCGAGCATGTAAGATTTCTTTTTCATGCCAGGAGCTAGTTTCTGGGTCTCATGCGGTCCCTTTAAACAGCGCCAGCTCTGTGCTCTTGAATTGATTGCTTGTTAAAGGGTTTATTTCCTCCTTGAAGCAGACAAACAGGCCTCTTGAGACCTTTGCAGCTTATTTGCTTGCTGAATAAATGTCACTTTTCTCTCGACGTTGCAGAATTTCCTCCGAGACCTCTTCCTCCACCATAAAAAGGCCATTTCTGAGGCAAAACTGGAAGAATACACTGACACCATGGTGAGTCAGGGCGCACGATTTCCAGGAGGGTGCGTCGGCTGCCCCCCCCAGCCCTCAGAAAGTGTCTGTACGCTGAATGCATGTGTGAGGAAAACCTCATTGCTGGGCGGCACTGGGTAAAGCTGAACCGCTTTAGCCTCTTTCAGTCTCCAGAACAGAAAGCAGGCGTCTGTGGAAAAGCCACCCACCTGTTTCTGGGCAAACCAGGAACCTCAAGGCGATTTTGTGCTCCTAGGCACCTGGCCAGTGGCTTCAGTGCTAATCAGTCACAGAGCAAACAAGTGAGCAGGGACCTAGACCACACAGGGTTGCAGCTCCCGGCCTCAGCAGGTGATGCTGGCACTGAATGCGCTGACCTGGAATAGTAAAGAGAGGATATGTGTCTCCTCCGCCACTAGCTATCACCTAGGAAAACTGTCAGGCTTCTGAGCTTTGTTTATGTGTCTGTAATGTGGGTCCTGATAGCACCTTGTGACAGCAAGGCGAAATGACTTGGCGCAAGAGAACGCCAGGCTGCATGTGTCTGGGACACAAGCACTGCACACATTCCCTCTCCCTGTAGTGTCATGGTGTCTTGGTACTTGTCCTTATGGGGTTGCGGGAGGTGCGATGTACAATTTGTTTGGGCTGTGAAGGGTGTGCCTTGTCAGGAGGAAACTGACACTGACCAGCTGTGTCACCAAACAAAGGATGAGGGACATCAAAATGTGTTGAGTACCAAACTCGAAGGGTTTGTTTCTTTTCCTTTTCCGTACCAGGAATCAAACTCAGGACCTTGTGCTTGCCAGGAAGGTGCTTGTGCCACTGAGCTCTTCTTCTTCTTCTTCTTCTTCTTCTTCTTCTTCTTCTTCTTCTTCTTCTTCTTCTTCTTCTTCTTCTTCTTCTTCTTCTTCTTCTTCTTCTTCTTCTTTTTAATGTATTTAGTACAAGTTCTACAGAGTTTCACTACACAGGTTGGATTTGTAGCGATCCTTCCTGTCTTTCAGCCTCCCAAGCACTGAGATTACAGGTGTATGCCACCATGCGTGGGCAATGTCCATTCCCAATCGCTGTCTCAGTGTGCCCAGGGGTAGGACTGGTACAGCAGACTAGGGATCGAACCCCCAGCCCCTGTGTCTGCCTATGCAGGTGCTTTAATCTGCTGATCTATCTGGCTGGCCCTTATCACTGAGTTATATCCCTAGTCTTTTGAAGAGTTTCTGAGCAGCTGTGTACTGAGGTAGGGCTCTACTTGTGTCCTCATTTTATTTCACAGACCCTCCCTGGCACCCTTGACCCAAAGGATGCTGAGACTGTTTCAGCATTAGACTCCCTGCTTTGTGATCTCAGCCCATGCTCTGCCCTGCTGCCTTGCATGATGCACCTCTCCCTGCACCAGCCAACAATTCCTGTGGAAACAGACCTGGGCTCTCCATTCAGTGCCTTCCCGTACTAGCTCTGCTCTTCTGGTCACTGGCTTTGCAGTCTTCTTACTGAGGAAGTAGGTTGCTGACCGAGGCTTCACTGTGCACTTGTGAGATTGTTACATTTATTGTGTTATGGTTCTGAAGCAGACTGATCTCGCTGAGCCTTGGGGCGGAGAGTGAAAGGCACAGACCATTGAGGAGAGTGTGAGCCTCTAAACTGGTCCGCAGAAGCCTAGACCTGGTGTTTCCCAACACTCAAACTCACTGTAAAGGTCATGTGGCCTAGTAAAGCCAAAGGCACCAGCTGAGCTGATGCTCAGCTGCCCTGGCTTTAGTTCTGGGCCCATCCTGCCTTGAAATCTGGACCCCACTCTTCTGAATGCTGTCCCCTCCTTCTACCACATGATGTGCCCTGGGATGGAAGAAAGCCTTCTTGACCATGATCATTTATATATGGCCTGGACAGGGAGCAGGCTGATGTCAAATGGAGAATCAAATCCCAGGACAGGATCTCATTAAGGAAGTCATTTGACATCTTCCTATATTTCTTTGCTTTAATAGTGTGCAAAATGATGTTCAAATTCCTTAATAAATATGCGCACAGCACAAAAGGTCAAGTGCAGAGTCCTCCAGAGCAGGAGGCAGTTTCCTGGCCACAGAATGGTTACTGGGTCCTTTCTACCTCCACTGCGGAGACCCCTGCAATAGAATGAACAACATAAGCAGGAAAAATGACAGAAATGTCCCAAAGGCCAGAACAACAGTGCAATCCTTTTTCTAGTCGAGCATATTTAGTATCTTTACGATTTTATAACTATTTATTTTATGTCATAATTTCTTAGTCCTAATCAAAGTGGCACAATTTGAAGAAATAAAAGCTCCCTTCCTTTTTTTCTTTGCACTTACAAGGGGTAGGAAGAAGAGAGTAGGAAACAATAACAAAGAGTGCAGGAAATGCAAAGATGGGGGAAGAAGAACAAGGCTGGAGAGAAGAGTGAGGGGCACCTTCTCTTGGTAAAGGAGCAGCATTAGCCCACCAAGTCCCGGGAGGACACGATGCAATGCTTTCACCTTGCAGAAATCATCTGAGCCACATTAAAAATCCCCAAGTTATGCGCTGCCATGGTGCTATTCTCTGTTCAGACATCACGTGCGCTTCCCCCCCACCCCCTGCACTGTTTAGGCCTCATCATGACACCGTTCACTGAGCACTTTATTCAGCAAATAATTTGATTCTATAAACCAACCTTCGTCACAAACTGATCAAGCCTACAACCCCTCAAACAAATGGACAGAGAAGGCTTAAATAAAAGAGACAAGTGGTAAGATTTTAGGGCTCCAGGTGGGTCAAAAACCCCCTAACAGAATTTAAGATTCTCTGGCGGCTGAGACAAAGAACTTCTTTGGGTGGCCCGTGTTTATGTGGCTTTCAAACAAAAGTGGGGGATACTGAAGAAAACTGCACCAGATGTTAGGAGACAGCACAGAGGCTTCCCAGATAGTGGAGTATGCTAACTCAGAGACTATCTTATCTCCCTCCTGACACCTGTTGTAGGAGTGAGCCTGTAGCTGCAGGCTTGCTTCAGTTAGCTGGGGCTGGAGCCTTATCTTGTCCTTTGTGTCACCCTGGCTTCACAGGCCACTACCAGCCTCAGCAGGGACCAATGATTCCTAGAGATCCACTTTCCAGGAGTCCTCTGCCCACCTCCAGATGAGGGGCCTAGAGCTTGGACAGTCTCACAAGGAAACAGGGAGAGACAACTGATTAATTTTAAATCCTGCTCACAGACACTTCATAGTGGTCTCCATCAAACCATGAGAAGTTCTTTCTTTCAAGTAAAACAGCTCTGCACTTAGTGTCCGTGTCACAGGAACTTCTGGAAATGCACTCCTGTTTCAGTTGGGTTTGCAAAGCACCTGCCACCCGACTGTGGGTAAACTGATACCTTGGTTAAAGGTATGTGTATAACAGTGTCTGGCACAATTAGTTGACAACTTTTCCAAACAGTAAATGTAAATGAAAGCTGTTTTCGCTGCTTCCCCCACTTGCTGTAGAGGTTTTGATCCAAAGACTTTGACTGAGTGCCATGCAGCAGGAATAAACTACTCTGCTCTGAACATGCCAGCTTGCATCTCATGAGAGGCTTGCTCCCTCATTAGCTCTTGCAGTTCAGCCCTCTGGATTGCTTGGGTGCTGAGCATAGTTTTAAATTTCAGCTTAGCAGAATATTAATACTGGCTGTCACCATGTTGATTTCATTCACTTATAAAGCATGCATTACACAGAACAAGTAGATTTGCCCTTTGCATCCTTAGCTTATTGTCAGTACTTTTTGCAGCATGAAGCCTGTTGACTTTTCTTCACCTCCAACTAGTAGCACTGAACTTCTTCCATATTGCTTAACATACTGCAGCCATATTTTTTCCTACTTTTCTTCATCTGGTTCTTGTTCATCCTTTAAGATTCAGTTAGATTTTTTTTTGGTGGGGGGAAGGGTCTATAGGGTGTTCAGGGTCCCATTACTAGCTTGGACTCAGTGATCTGCCTGTTTACAGCCCCATAGGGCCCATCAGTTGGATATTGTCTTGCCCTGAAAAGCTTCCAGCACTTTCTTCCATGGTGAGTCTCAGGGCTCCTTCTCCAGGTCCTTATGGTGCCTGTCATCACCTTGATGCCATAGTCATTCATTTAATTCCTTCCCCAAAATATTCATTAAATACTTGCCATGCCTCAGGCACTATTCAGGTCACTGGGGATTCAACAGAGAGCAAAACTGGCAAAGGAGAGACTGACAGCAAACAATATGTGTAATAAATAATAAATTATGCTGCGAGATAGAGTGCAATCAGTGTTGTGGAAAAAATGGAGTTGTAGAGCTTGCTGGAGTTGCCCGTGTTGCTGGGCAGCTGTGGTGGGGGCAGGGGCAGAGGTGCAATTCCCAACAGGGCACCCCAGGAAGGTGGGGGTGAGGAAGGACAAGGGTAGAGCCAGAGAGTGGATGCATTTGCAATATTTGGAGCAGGGAGAACCAGTGCAGCTGGAGCAGAGCAAGCAAGGGTGAGGCAGCCAACATCCAGGCCGTGTTGGGCGTGTAGGCCCTCGCGGGAACTTGGGTGAAACAAGGGTCACTAGAGGCTCTGAAGCAGAGGATTCCCATCTGGCTGCTGTGCTGAGAAAAGCTAAGAATGAAAAGGACAAGGATGAAATCAAGAAGACCCAGAAAGAGCCCTTGCTGCCACCCAGGTGAGAGAGGTTGGCAGCAGGGGTCATCAGGTTGGGAAGGAGAAGTTTCTAGCGTGGAAACAACAGGATTTGCTGATGTCGTAGGTGAGATGTCCACACAGTATGTATGTGGACATGGTGCTGCCGACCTCTGCCTCCCTGAGGACAAGGTCAACGTCTTGCTGTGTGCCTGGCCTATTTGTGAGTTAGGCACACAGCAGGCTAATTACTGCTGATTAATCTTCATTTTGCTTTTTTTTTGGGGGTGTGTGTGTGTGTGGTACCAGGGATTGAACTCAGTACCTTCCACTTGCCAGACAAGTGCTTATTCAACTGAGCTATCTCCCCAGCCCTGAATTTTCCATTCTTATGCAACAGTGATCCCTGACTAAACCAAGGCAGAACCTTACACAGCACCCTCATTAGACAACTCTCGCTCCATTTGTTTGCTTGGTTGGTGCAGATTGTACATATCAAGGTTTTAAACACACTTTGCCAAAGCAGCACCTGAAGTCTGAAATTCTTTTTTTCCTTTTCCCTTAAAGCAGGCCTCCAAGGTGAAGCTGGAATGGTACCTGGCAGTGACAGCTTCAGTCCATATGATATTCTATTTTCATGAGACAAAAACCAGCACATACTTTACTATTGAGATTTTAATTGTAATAATTGTGCTCACTTCATATTGAGCCAATTTTGAATCACTTGCAAACATCTCAGATTCACACCATCACTTATAAAACTCTTTCTATCAAATGAAACATCTGAGGATTCTAGGTCTTAGCTGGTTGAATGTGGTAAGGGGTGGAGTGGAAATTCACAACTGAATCTGCCTCTAAGGCTTGTGTTTTCAACTGCAGCATTTATGTCTGAATGTCGAAATTTTATAGTGTTAAGGAGAAAACTTTCCAAAGGGAAAGAGCAAGCTTGTATAGATAGACCAAGCAAAGAAGACAACCCTGGGAACAATGGCAAGAATCAGGTAAGAATAAAGTCAAGTGAGCGTACTTGGCTTATCTGAATGACTTTAAATATAAGCTGAAGCTGGGGAGATGGCTTGATTATTTAAGCACTGCCTGGAAAACCTAAGGACTTGGGTTTAATCTCTGATATTGCCTTCTGTTATGGCCCTGGAACCCTGGGTGTGCTGTGCCAGCTTACTTCCCAATGAGAGATTTTAGAACAAAACTATTGTTTTCTTAAGGACATATTACATTTTCCTAGTGATTTTGACTGTATTAATTTTTAGAAATCACCTTTCTAGAAAACAGCTTCTACATCCTGACCACTAAGTGAGTCACCATGTGTGACATCACATTGCTGCTCCTTCAGTGACTGTTCACTGAGCAAGGAACACAGTCACGGTAACACTTCACGAAAGCTCTGCTTCTGCTGAGGTCTAGATAGAATGCTTGAGAGATGGACCCTACTAAATGAATTCAAAGGGATCAGAAAAAGGCTTGACACATTTGAAAACTGTCTGAAGTGTGACTAATGGATGACTCATGTCAGGCAGCCAACAGAGGGAGGCTGAGGTCTGCACACCTTGTCTTATCCTGAGTCCTAATCAATGTTGTGGACAAGGGAGGAAATAAAACACTGCCATGCCCCGAAGCAGGGGGCACTGGCAGCAGGGAGCGGGGGCTGATTAGCTGTCTGGGTAGAACATTATTAGATGATGTTCAGTTTGGTAAATGTAAGCTAATGTCTCTGGGAGATGTTAAGTTCATGGATCAAAGCAGAGCATGGGAATAGAAATGTTGTAAAGAAACAAGTTAAAATCTGATGTTTTAGTGGACAAAGGGAATCATGTGGTGAAGCAGATGCCCATCCTGTCTCCTGGCCCCCACCCTTTTCCTTCATGCCTGGATTAAAGCTACTGGTTTCCGGCTCACTTCCTTCCCAGATCTAAGCATTTACCTCTGAGCCAGGTCAACCTGAGGAAAGTCACAGCTTGGTTCTAAGCTGTGTTCTCTTCCCATGTCTACCTCTGCTCAACTGGGGATTTAAACTGTTGCTTGGATTTAAGTACTAGCTAAAGACTGGCAGTTTATGTCACTGGTTTAGACCATTTCTCTAATCTCCATGAGAGTGCTTGGATGTATATTAGCTGTCAAGATGTATCTTAAACTTACCACATCCAAATTGAAATCCTGAACTCTACACACAAACCTGCTCCACTTGAAAATTTTCAAGGGAAAACTCTTGAAAGCATCTTTACAGCCTCTTTCTTCATACCTAACCAGCCAATCATACCGGCTACCGTATTAGTCAGTTTTCTGTTGCTATAACAAAATACTGCCTTTTAAGTAAAAAAATAACAGCTAAGAATTCTTTTCAAGAATATTGTTAAATGAACAAAAATATTTGCGAAGCAAGGGCTGACCAAAGAGCTCAGTGGATTAAAGTGCCTGCTTAGGCAGACTCAGGGACTGGGTTTGATCCCTGTCCTGCCATGCCATCCCACGGGTGGGGCTGAGAGTCATTTGAGACTGGATGTGGTGGCATGTGCCTATAATCTCATTCCTTGGGAGGCTGAAAACAGGAGGATCATGACAATTCTGATCTGTGTAGTGAGACCCTGTAGACCCTTGTAGGAAACACTTCCTGGTCCTTGTCTCAGTCCAAGAAACCAATATTTGTAATCCCAAAGTTACGTTATTGGAATGCCATCAAGTTGATTCCAATCTACCACTTTCCATGCAACCCACAGTGAAAATGAGGACACTAAATTATATTTTTAATCATCAGGGAGTCGAGGAGCTCTAAGTCCTGCCTTGACATGGCTTTCCAGAACCAAGAGAGCAATCCAGGGCCTCACCTAGTTTTTATTCAGTGGGGGAGTGGCTTTGAGGATTGACTGAGAATTGTGGGAAGTAGGTGTCTACTGTTAGCTGACCTAGGTGGGTGGCCTACTTTTACCTCTGCCATATGCAGGGTATATGCAGGGAGAGTAATCTGCATTACATAGTATTTAATGTTTTGGAAAGTTTAGGGCTTCAGCTTTGATGTAGTCTTTCAAGCCCCAGGAAGTCATAGCCTCTATTTCGAGGCTCCATCCCAGCTGGCAGGGCGGAGCATTAGCTCTACCATCCTGTCTCTACCTGGCTTACATTAAGGAGCAGCAGGCTTACCAGGGAAACACGCATGCCACCTTTGAAGACTATCACCAGCACCTCAGCTAGACCAGTACACATTGCTTAAGGCCAATTGAAGGATAAACAGAAGTCCTAGCCAGCTCTTTACATAACAATATGAGGAAATAGGATCAGACTCAGTCAAAATGGAGACAGTCACTCTTGTTTCAAGGAGAGCTGCTCAGATGGTCCCCCACAATTTCCCCTTCTTTGTTTTGAAGAAGCCGGAACAGTAGCAGTTTTGGCTGCATATGTGTAGCTGTTGTTGGGCTGAGAATCTTTTGTGAGACACTTTAATGAGAAGGATTATAAACAAAAGAATGAGTACACCAATTCCAATATAAAACCAAAAGTGGACTTTGAGATATGCAAATGAATTCAACTTTTCTATAGCATCAGCAAACTTATCCCAGTTCTTAATCTGGGCATTAAAAGTGGTGATCTGCTGTGACATTAACAATACCTTTTTCTGAAGAGCATCCATATCCAAAGTAATA
Source organism: Ctenomys sociabilis (assembly GCA_004027165.1). Taxonomy (NCBI): domain Eukaryota; kingdom Metazoa; phylum Chordata; class Mammalia; order Rodentia; family Ctenomyidae; genus Ctenomys; species Ctenomys sociabilis. The sequence goes on along the minus strand of PVKA01009305.1, from coordinate 36,858 downwards.
TTTTGATGGATAGCTCCTCGTATATGTTTCTTGATTAGTCCCCAAGGATGAAGACTTGTTATGTGGGAATGGGATGATACAAAAGCAAGTATTATAGTGATATCTTAAACCTTGTTGTAATTGTAAACTTTTAATTTTGTCTCCCATCCAAAGGACGGAGGTTTCTAAAATGTTCACTTGAGTCTGGAGCTGCTCAGGTGGTCCCCCACAGGACCTGTACTAAATACTTAAAAAGAATTGCAAAACAGCATATAGGTATTGGCAAAAGACAATAGGTAGCATGTGTGTGTAAATACTGTAGGAAGTTTTGGAAAGAGACTCAACATTCTTTGAGTGGTCCCTACCTCTAGGATAGGTAAGGGAGGGACACTGTGCTTTCCCTACCAGATATATGTCTATGTTTTACTTCTGTTGTGTGTCCTACTGTAATGATGAATTGCCACTTGTTTGAGAAATTCACAAATTGCTTCCTCTATCACTAGACAATAATTGTGTTTGGAATCTGTTGTTTGAGAAACTATCCATTAAAGAGAAGTTACTACTAATCCACTAATGATTTTTGGTAAATGTACATTTAACAAAATCTACTGTGTCTATCAAGATTTGAAAAGTTATAAAGAAACATGTTAACCAGTCTGAGGAGAGTGCTGCACAACTGAAGCTCCAGGAGGTGTCTTGCTGGAGAAGGACACACCAGTTGCGAAGTTTTAAGGGGTTTGTCAATAAGACATTGCACTCCATTTCTGGGAACACTTATAGCACTTTCTTCAGATAACTTTTCCCATTGTTGAGACACAATACTTGACATTCACAACTTAAAAGAGGGGAGGTGTCATCTAGCTCATGATTTCAGGGGATGAAGTCCCCTGGTCGTGAAGCTCCATGGCAGGAACTTCACAGAGGGAGGAAGGGATAGAACAGGGCTGCTTCTTCAGCATGGGTGGGAATGAGGGCTGGGGAACATCCCCAGAGAGGGAGGGGCCAGATACAGCACAGACCTAAGGCTACACCTTCATGCCCTGTCCACGCACACTCAGAAGTGCGCACCTCCAATCCCCAGAGAGCTCCCAGACCAATTAAATCCATGCAGCTGAGCTCGCCTGTCATGGCACCTACTTATAATTCTAACTGGAAAGGTGAGATCTGAGCATGAGTTGGGAAGCAGCAGCAGAGATGACAGTGGTGGGTAGGAACCTCAACACCTTGTAGCAGCCACCTTAGCCAGAGGAGCCCAACCTATAATTGTCACAGCTCTTCAGGAATGAGTCAGTGCCAAGAGAAGGGAAAATGCTAAGGCCTATATTTCTTTTAATCCGACAAATTTTGGGTAGCTACCACAGGAGCTGTTGCCTCAGGCACATCACAGACAAAGCAAAGATCCTATCTAGCACTTCATGACATTTCATCTGCATCTGTGACCCTAGCCTTGGTACCAGGTCTTTCTGCTCCAGTCCTCAGCTGCCCAGTGGAAGAAGAAGTAGGCTTTTTGATAAGGCACCTGTTGAACTGTAGGTGCCAGTGGAACACCTTTCCCAATCCCATGAGGCAGTAGGTGGGGCTGAGTGTGGTGTTTCTGGTCAAGGCACACACTTGGACATGTGTTATATGCAAATGCCTAAAAATATGACCTGTGTTTTAAGAGATTTTCTAATGTACATATTTGGTGTCAGTATTGGAGGAGAACAGACTTTCAAATTCACTTTTGGTATAAACTGATTTAGAGAGGGGGAAAGAAGACAAGTGTATTTTTAAGGCAAAAATCTGTTAGATATATTTTCAGATGACTTTGCTGCTTTTCTCCTGTGAAACCTCCTTTTATAGATATGCTTAGGGACACTGCAGTTTTAAAGTGCTGTGACGTCACCCAGCTCACTCATATTCCAACTCAGCTGTGAAAATAAGTTCATCTCCTTGATCTAGCCTAAAGCAATCTGGTTTTCCAGATTTGTGCTTAGCACAGATATTTTTAACTTTTTTTTTTTGTGGAACCAGGAATTGAACTCAGCCCTGTGCTGGCCAGGGAAGCGCTTATTCAACTGAGCCATCTCCCTGGCCCCAACATTTTAAACATTGAGTACGGTCTTGTGTAAGCAGGGTCTGAGCTAACACTGCAGTCAGGTTCTTTCAGGCAGTGCCAAGTTTCTCCATGGGAAGGAGAAGCTCAGCTCAGCTCCTCTCTTTCCTTCAGGGAGCATGTGAGATTCCTTTTTTATACTCCTGGGAGTACTGTAGGATATGAGCTCCTAAACTTTATTGTTGATATGTGATGTGGGGGCTATAAAATGATTCAGAAAACTCCAAGGCAAAGCGAAATCCAAGACTCTAAGCTTATAATCAGTATGCAAAATCCTATTATGCCTGTCAGGAAATGGCAGTTACTTTTGGTATCTGCCAAACCTTTGTGGTGTTCCTTCTAAGGTAATGATAGAGTTTTGTTGTGTGTGTGTGTTTTTTTTTGTTTGTTTGTTTGTATTTTAGAGAAGGTGTTTAGGGTCTCACTACTAGATCACCCTGTCTCAATTGCCATCTCAGCCTACCCTGGGGGTGGGGCCGCCACAGAAGGTCCAGGGATTCAAGCCTGAGCCTGCTTGCAGGCGCTTTAATCCACTGAGCTATTTGGCCAGTCTTGTAAATGGTAGAGTTGTGCTGGTCGCTTCTTTGAAGTTAGGTATGGCCAACCAGTTGCCTGGGATGGTGACATTCTCATCAAGTATTTGTCTCCAGCCAACTCTGGATTCTCATATAACATGAGCAAGAGATGATCTTGAGTTGAGGTAAGCCATGGGATTTGGGGTCTTAGTTACTATGATCATTGTAACACATATGCTAAGGTGCAGTCCATTTTGTAGAAAATGATGATTTTACAGTTAAGGCAAATGTGTAATCAGAAGGGAAAAAATAAAGAACTCCTTTTCATAACTTTCAGGACGAGTTTCTGTTTAAGTATTTCTTGCCACCACTTTCCTTTCTGCATTGTAGATGAAAATCTTTGACAAAAATAAGGATGGTCGGTTGGATGTCAATGACCTGGCAAGGTGAGTGGCAAGGACATCAAGGATCTGGAAGCACCTTTCTCAGGGTTTGATGACAAAAGGCGTGTCCTTTCAAACTGGAGATCTAGTCTCCCCTGGAGTCCCAAAGTCTAGGTATGTCTTACCATGTAAACTGCAATGGTCTTGAGTCTTTTGGGCTAACAGATTTCTTTGTGAAAATAATGAACACTTTTGCTCCCCAAATACACAATGCACAGCATTATCCTGGTTTTGTTGTTGGGTCACAAGCAGATTCTGCCCTCCAATGCCAGACAGTCCCGGGTCACACCAGGATCCCATGATAACACACATCAAGACTCTGACTCCTTAGCTTCAGGAACATTGAGCAGTTAGTTCAGAATAAAACTGCAGCGGGGCTTGGCTCCAGCTCAGTGCTCTGTGGCCTCTCAGTGCTGAAGAGGGCATCAGGTGCCAAAGAGCAGTGGAGAAGGAAGAGGAGGAGATGGAAGAGCCAATGAGGCCCAGCAAGAATGCTTCCGTGAGTCTGGTGTGAGATGTGATTGGATATCACTTTGTGCGTCAGTCCACATTTTTGTTGCTATAATAAAATACCAAAGGCAAATTCCCTTATAAAGAAATAAAAGTTATTTGGCTCATGGTATTGGAAGAGGAAAAACCACACAGCATGGCACAAGTCCTGGCAAGGGGCCCTTTGGTGTTCCACACCATGCCCTAATCCTTGTGTCTGTGTCCTTCTCACTACGGTCTATCATTGAGCCATGTCTTGTAGGAGCTATGAGGCCACTGGTGTGTCCTCCACAGCTGCTTTTCCCAGGATTTGATCTTGGCCACTGTCACGATGAAGAGACTAGCTAGAGGGAGACGAAAGTGCCTCTCCTAGAGGCTGCCTGTGAAAACCTTTCTCTACTAGTCCATTTTTATGATGTAGGAGCTCCTAAATTTCTTCAAGGCAATCTGGAAGCTATCTGTTCTTCCCTTGCGTGCTGTGAATTCACTTGTAAGCAAGAGCCGATATAGCATCATGTGAATTTTACTTATTCTTTTCTTGTTTAGGATTCTGGCTCTTCAGGAAAATTTCCTTCTCCAATTTAAAATGGATGTGAGTAGTGGCATTCTTCATGGGTTTGTATCATTTTGGTTTCTCTGCTGATGTGGGGAGGAGGGAAAGAAGGAAGACGGCCTTGTCTTTCTCATAACTAAGTTAGAGGCTGGTAAGGTTCAGAATGGAACCAGGCGTCTTAAGGGTCATTCATGCAATTTATAAAAGCTGTCCCAAGCCCTTGGAAGAATTGCAGAGCTGCACTGACAGAATGTGTTCTCCCCACCCAGGCCAGTTCTACTGAAGAGAGGAAGAGGGACTTCGAGAAGATCTTCGCCCACTATGACATTGTGAGTGTGTCTCCCTGCTGTGGTCACTTGGGGTCCTCTACTCACAGATAGGCAGTCTCACAAGGTGCTGCTAGGTCAGGCCACCCTCGCCTACTTCAGTTAATTTCTAAGAACTAAGTGAAAATGAACAAAGATGTACTTAGGTTTGAAAAGAAAAAACATGCAGGGCATGGTGGCGCATGCCTGTAATCCCAGCACTCGGGAGACTGAGCCAAGAGGATTGTTGTGAGTTCGACACCAGCCTGAGCTACAAAGTGAGCTTAAGGCCAGCCTGAACTGCATAGTGAGACCCTGTCTCAAAAACACACCAAAAAAAAAAAAAAAAAAGAAAAAAAAAGAAAAATTTTTTTCCTTTTATTTTACTGTAACTAAGCAAAAGTTTCTCCTTCCTATAGGACTAGAACCCATTTATTATAGTACTATGCTCAAACACAGAATAAAAAAATGTTTACACCCAACTCAGACAAATAGAGGGAAGGCCATACTTGATATAATGATAAAAATCTTTCTCTGTCCAGCAGCTATTCAGGCAGTCACTCGAGGAGAGAAACTAGTGGTTATAAAGCATTTAATAGGACAGAGAGATTGCACTTCTTGAGAACAAGGTAGGATAATGCGATGAAAAAGAAAAACCAAGCAGAAAGTTAGGAAAGAACCTAAGAAACAGTGTCCTGAAGCTGATTAGACGACACCCCTGTGTCCTGTTCTGCACAGAGAGGGGTCTCACCTGGGGAAGGCAGCACAGCGTGCTGGCTCTGTGGCCAGTGACCAGCTGAGCACCACGCTACCAGCCAGGTGACTTGGGAGGTCCTGCGTCTCTGTAGTGCCCCTTGCTTTGTTTTCCTTATGTGTAAAATCAAGTTGGGAAAGACAGCTGGATAGCTGCCTAATGGAATTGTGCTAGCAATTAAGAATTCATGTTCATAAAATTTTACAAGAGTAAGTACTATGCAAGTGTTTGTCATATAAACTATGAGAACAGAATTTTTAAATAATATGCTAATGTAAAAAGAAATAATTTTATTCATATTATTATTAAAATACACTTTGCTTGCAAAAATGATATGTTAAAGGTTCAATATGAAGAAAATACATTTACACAATTTTTCATGTATCAAATTTTTTAGACTTTTGTGTTTGAATGGAATATAAAATAAGTAGAAAAAAATAAAGGGCCTTATATACAGACTGAAGATTATGCTAATATATTTCCAATATAGTCTCTCTTGATTTAAAGTCCGCTTTTAATAACCAATTATTTATTAAGTCATGAAAACAATTTAAACATATTAATCTCAGGCCGGGGTGATAGCTCAGTAAAATAAGTGCCTGCCTGGCAAGTGCAGAGTCCTGAGTCCAATCCCTGGTACCGCAAAAAAAAAAAAAAAAAAAAAAAAAAAAAAAAGAAAATTGATCTCTCCTTCAGAGAGTCAATATAATGCACAATGATCAATGTACCTTAATGTAGGTGTGAAATTAGGGAAGCAAAGTCAGCCTTTGTCTGCTGTTTTCCAGAGCCAAGGAACTCATAACTACTGTTTCTAGTCTAATGACATAGAATTACTTACAATTAATCCTTTGAATTGGTGTAGAGAATTTGCATTCTGCATGAGGACCTGTGTTGGAGTGTGCCTTTCTAAGTCAGTGCGCAGTTTTATAAAAGAACACTGATTTGGTGGATTTGTCTCAAAAATGACATTGTGATCTTCTTACCTTTCAGAGTAAAACTGGAGCCCTAGAAGGCCCAGAAGTGGATGGCTTTGTCAAAGACATGATGGAGCTGGTCCAGGTGACTTCTGGGGCTGCGTAGACTTCTACCATGGGCTGGGGTCACTGAATCAGTGGATTCCATTTGTTATTTGCAGGAAGCAGTAAGGCTGCAGGCTAATGCCAGAGGAACATGCTAGGATGTGGTCGGTGTAAGACCTTTGAGGTTCTGTGCAACGCAGCAAATCCCCCTTGCTTCTGTAAGACGGAGTTTGAATCACAGTCACTAGAGAAGCAGGTTTTTCATCATCATTGAAAAGTCACTTCCTTCACCAAGTGGTGTGGTGCTACTTTATATCTTATTGTTTTATTTTTCGATTCCAGAAAGTCCTTTCTATCCTGACTTGGAAATGAGAATAATCTAAATCATAAATTTTATGTAACATATTTGAGGTTCTTGTTTTCACTAGGGGCTTCTTTAGCACCTCTCACAGTTGCCACAGTTGGGACTTGGTGATGCAATTTAAGATACATTTATATCACCTAACTGTTCTATGTTGGAGAGACAATATTTTAAAAAGCCATCTCCTGAGCTGTATGGATCAGATACACAATCTGGTTAAACATATTTTCCAACCCTTCCTATGCCATGGGGGTCTGTATACACAATGAATTTAATATTTGCACAGCTTGTTTGTGTCCTAGTCTGCCCAGAAAACAACAAATTAACATAGCAGTTATGTGGTGTTTTGAGTTCCTGAATTTTTGCAAATCTTTTTTTTTTTTAGATTTTCTTTTATTGTTCTTTAATTTTTTTGTGGAACCGGGGATTGAACTCAGGTCCTCATGCTTGCCAGGCAAGCACTTACTCTACTGAGCTATCTCTCCAGCATTTTTTGCTAATCTGATTGAAATTATGTAGCCATGACACAGAACAGTGTTCAGATATCGATTTTTTTTTTTTTTTTGCATGAATCCCCAGGAAGTTCACATGCAGTGTATGAGGAGATGCAAACAAAACTCCCTGAGCTCCCATCTTATGCTACTGCCACCCTAACTGCTCTTGATTTGGCTTTTTCTCTTTACTCGTTGTTCCTGTTGGAGATGCCACAGTTTTTGGCAAAGCCAGAATAACTGATGGATATTGGTGTAGTGCTTCCTTTTTTTTTTTTTTTTTTTCCGGAACCAGGGATTGAACTCAGGCCCTTGCTCTTGCCAGGGAAGTGCTTATTCCACTGAGCCATCTCCCTGGCCCCTAGTGCTTCCTTTGGCACTGATTTCTAACAAAAATCCCATCTTAGTCATTGCCTAGTTAATGCCAGAGCAACTTTTGTAATAGGAAGTGAGCAGTTAACCGAGGGGACTCTAAGTATGCATGGCAGAAGGGCTGCTGAACTGCAGTTAATTTGGTTTAAATGCAGTGAGTGGGCTGCGGAGGCTGCTTAGGAGAGCAGCTCACCAGAGCTGGCCCCGGACACTTCAGTGGAAGTCCGAGGCCTTCAGATCCTGCGGACCCCAGGCAGAGGGCTGCCCCGGCGCCTCCCCATGCTCTTCTTGCCCGGCTGAGCGGCCAGCGCAGACACCAGCCGGGTGAGCAGTCAGTCATTAATGGCTCCTCCTTCGTGATACCTTTTCTCAGGTTCTATCTCCAGCCATTAAATAAATTTTTCCCTACCTGAGATGTTATTGTTTTGTGACAAACTTCCTAGCGTCCCCTCTGCCAGGCTATGGGAAGCAGCTGGCCAGCTGACCAACTGGACTCTGGCTGAACTGAAATCTGTCAGAGACACAGAGACTTCTAAGGAGCTGTCATGGTGGCTGTGTCTGAGCCTCCTTTCCTCACCTATTGTTCTTTGTTTTTCTTCCTTTTCCATAAAAAGAATGGACTGAAGATAGCAGAACTGAACTTTAATTCTGGAACAAGTTTTTTTTTTTTTTTACCTGTGTTGAACTTGAGTCTTTGACCATGAAACAGGCATAGTGTGCTGGGGAGATAGCCCTGTGTTATAAGTGTCTGCCTGGCAAGAGCAAGGACGAGAGCTTGATCCCCTGTACCACATGCCCTGCCAGTCCCAGAACCCTGGGCTTGCCTTGTCACCACTGAGACCGGGCTTGTGGGTACATGTCTATAATCCCAGTGCTGGGGAGGCTGAGACAGGAGGATCACTATGATAGCGAGACTCTGTACCAAATAAATAAAAGATAAAAGAAACATTAAAGCAGGCACAGGGCTATCTGCTTTCACAGGTTGTATCATGACTAGGAATAACAGACACAATCCCAGCTACAGTGAAGTTATAAGAAAAGGCTTTTATATTGTATCAAATTAGCTGTATTCTTTAGAGTCCATTTCTTAGTTCGAGAATAGATTTGAGAGGGAGGAAAGAGCCAGCAGCTCAATGCACACCTCTGCCATTCTAGTACTTAATCCTTTCTAAAATAATAATATAAAGAAGATATGCAAAAAAAGTGCTTGAATACTCTGGTTTCTCTTCAGATCATATAAATCTTTCACCTTTTACAATAAAAGAGCTTGTAAAAGGTAGACCTGCTTGTGTCAGATGGTGCTGAGCTCACTTACTTGAGAAGTCCTTGTCTGATTTATTTATTTATTTATTCATTTATTCATTTATTTGTTATGTATTTGGTACAAGGTCTCACTCACTATGTAGCTTGGACTCATAGTGATCCTCCTGTTTTCAGCCTCCCCAGCACTGGGATTACAGGTGTGTGCCACCACATCTGGTCTCTAGAGACCAGCTCAGTGTGCCTGGGGGCAGGGCTGGCATGGCATGTGGTGCTGGGGAATCCCTTAGTCCACTGAGCTATCTCACCAGCCCTAAAAGCCCTTGTTCTAAAATATTTGCTTTCTTTTTCTTTTTTTTTTTTTTCATTTTGTGGAACTGGGGATTGAATTCAGGCCCTTGCACTTGCCAGGAAGCGCTTATTTCACTGAGCCATCTCCCCGGCCCCTCTTTCTTTTATGATTATAAAAGTAGTACTGCATATTTTAGCAAAGTACTGAAAATTAATGAAATCAGAAGTTACAAAGCTAAGGAGAATTTAAATTCAGAATTCAGGTTCTAGATTGACCGCTCTGGACTCTAGTCTTGGATTTACCACCAAGAGGCACTGTAAGCCTAGATCTGTCATTTAGCATTTTCAGTTTGTTGCTCTGGAGGATGGGAATTGTCATAAATATCATCGCTATTAAGATATCAGGAGGAGGGCTGGGGAGATGGCTCAGTGGAATAAGCGCTTCCCTGGCAGGTGCAAGGGCTTGAGTTCAATCCCTGGTTCCACCAAAAATATCAGGAGGATTTTAGGATATAATCGTTATACCTCCCTTAATATTGCTCTAATTCACTAATGATTGCCCATAATAATAAGTTATTACCAAGAGTTCAATAAATATTAGAAAGTATATTACAAATTAGCCAATGGATTCACATTCCTGAGTTTGATACCCAGGACCAAAATAAATAAATAAATAAAAGCTCAGATATCTATATCCAGTATAATTTTTACTGGATTTTCCTTTAGAAATCATCACTTTTGAATCTGGATAACTTTAATCATTTTTCTATAATCCTGCCTTTCAGTTATTGCTGAGCTTGGCAAAATTCTCCAAAGTTGATAGGGGAGAAGGCAGAGCTGCAATCTGCACTGGAAACAGTAGATTAAACATTATTCAGATAAAACTAAAGAGAAAGGAAAAATTGTGACCCCTCAAGAAGAGTTACTGGAAGCAGAGGTGGGCCAGCCTCACTTTCGGGTGACTCACGTCGTGGTCATGGGAAATCAGAAGCCCCCACCATTCTCCTGGATTACCTATTTCCATTGGGCTGCAGAGAAAGCCAAAGGGGCCTCTCCCTGCGAGCCCACCTAAGGCCCAAGTGAGACTGTACTTGGTAACACAAAGGCAGTTTACTGGGCTCCCCAGATGATTTGTTGAGCCAAATAAATAAATAAATAAAAACGTGCATAGGAATTCATTACAACAGTTCTCTGAAGTCAGATAGCTAAAGCTGCAACCTGTATTGTATCCTTTAGCTTTTATTGGATCTTTCTTAGTGTTTCAGATTTCTTAGAAAGTATTACTCTATAATTGAAGGAGATAGTAAAGAGATGATCATAAGTTGAACTCAATGCTTGTGTGGCTCTTTTTTTTTTCTTTTTTTTATAAGAAAGGGTCGTGAGACAAGTAAACAACTAATATCTGGAGTCTATTTTAAAAAGCAACTATAGGGCATGCTGTGGAGTCTGCAAGGAACTGGCCTAATTTCTAAGTTGCAGTCCTGGGTCAGGTTTCTTGATTGCAGTAATAACCCTGAAGGAAGCCTGTTTTAGTTATCTATTTGTTTTTATTGATTTTTAATTTTTAAAGAGAATAAAAATAGTGAATAAAAATTTAGAAATGATACAGAATTTCACTAAACAAAATAACAGAAATTCAATGATTGCATAGTGTATACTATTGTCTTTAAATTACTTGTTCAAGCCGGGCGTGGTGGCGCAGGTCTATAATCCCAGCCCTGTGGAGGCTGAGGCAGCAGGATTGTTGTGAGTTTGAGACCAGCCTGAGCTACAAAGTGAGCTTAAGGCCAGCCTGAACTGCACAGTGAGACCCTGTCTCAAAAAGATAAAAAAAAAAAAAAAAAATTAGTTGTTCAGATTACCAGATATAAGCACATAAAATTCGTCGTAAAAATGAGTATAAAAGAGAGAAAAGGAGAAAAAAATTAAGCATTAAATTCTGAGGAAGCCTATTTTATATCTTCTTAATTCTTTGCACAACCACACTTTCTGAATGTGTTGACTTTACATTAACAAGAGTATTTGATGACCAGGACATCTGCTGTCCCCCCACCTAAGTCTGTCCTCTAGTGGTCTGATGAAGTCGAAAGTCACTATGGGAACAGGCATAATTTTTTAAAAATCACTTTATTGAGATGCAATTGATATTCAAAAAGCTCTAGATATTTAATGCCTGGAGAGAAGTGCATGCCCATGCAGCCATCATCCCCAGCAGGGATGAAAGCTACCTTTCCCAGGCCTTCTTACTTTCTATTTCTGTTTTGTTTTCTCTTTTGTGGTAAGAGCAGTTAACATAGGATTTACACTCTTAGACTACAAATTTAAGACTACAGTGCAGCATTGTATAATATTTTATATATAAAAATATATATATTTTATATATAAAATAGTATATATATACTATTTTATATATAAATAAAATATTTATTTATATATAAATATATATATAAATATTTTGTTTGTTTGCTTGCTTTTGGTACTGGGGATTGAACCCAAAGTGTTTGCACCAGCTACATCCAAAGCCATTTATTTTTGGCTTTCATTCTGAGACATGGTCTTGCTAAATAGCTAACTCTTCAGGTTGGGCTGAAACTTGTGATTCCCCTGCCTCCACCTTCTGGAGTGCGGGGATGACAGGCACAGGGCAGGCGTACAAGCATGTTAAGGGCCTTTGGCCCTTTTAGCACAGCATGACAAGTGACACAAGAATCTACAGCTGAAATTAGAAAGTCTGAAGGCAAGAAAGGACCCCTGGCATGGGTCAGCTGTGAGACAATGGGAAGTCCCTTCTCCGAGGGAGAACTACGAACATTAGAAACCAAATAAAGGTGCAGCAGAGATGACCCAGATGCTTGACCAAGCGAAGAGCATCCCTCTGTGCCTGCCCCAGTCCTCCCTACATTCCTCGCTTCTCCTTGATAGACACCATCTGCTTTCTCTGCTGTTGACAGAGGACGGCTGGAAAAGGGGACAACACATGTCCTAGAAGCTGTGATCTAACATGTGCCCTGCAAAGCCAGCCCTTGGCATACATACTGCTTTTTATTATTATTTTTTATTTGTTTATTTTTTTTTTTTTTTGAGACAGGGACTCCCTATGTAGCTCAGGCTGGACTCCAACTTGGGGCAATCCTCCTGCCTCAGCCTTTTGAATGCTGGGATGACAAGTGTGTATCACCATGCCTGACTTTTTAAATGTTAAAAATTATACATGCATATGTCATATAGCAATTATTCTCATCATAGAGAAAAAACAAAAGGAAATCTCTACGCTACCAGATTCCCTGTGAAGTGACCGTTCTCTCATGTGTATTTTGTATCTGGCTGAGATTGTACCCAACGCCCACACCCTCAAATCCCCCTGTGGATGCCTGGCCGGGCAGGGCCAGTCACTGAGGCAGCTTCCTGTGTCTGACCGAAAATAGCCCTGCACATAAATCTCTCTGTATCTGGCCTATCACTGAGCAGAAAGGTTTACACACATCAAAATGCTCAACACCCAGATCTGAGCAAGCTGTGGAAGAGGGGCATGCGACCATGTCCCTTTTCGGTCATCTCCTCCACTTTGGCTCGTCCCCCTTCACTGTCCAGAATGACCCTGGATTCATTTTGGTCCAGGCTGGTCGATCAGAGAAGACAGCAGCCCCGGCTACACGCGTGTGCTTCTCACCGTGATGCTGGTACTTAATGGGCTGCGCTCCCTCCAGGGATTGACAGATCTCCAGAGGGCACAGGTAGAGGCAGGAGGCCACGGGGTCCCCAGAGTGCAGAGGTAACAAGGCCGGCGGATGCCTGGGCATGGGCGGCAGGGAGACAGCGGCGCAGCTGTGGAGGGTCTTTCTGGAACTCCCAAGAGACTGTGCAGCTGCTGTGCTACCGCGCTTCCCCGCGCTTGGATCTCCACTGCACCCGCGAGGGCACGGTGAAGGAGTCTCTTCTTACTCTGTGGCAGTGGCAGGTGCCAGTCAGAAGAAACATGTCCTGATGATTTGTAATCATTGCTTTGGTTTTCCTTATCTGAGGAGATCCAGGTGTGGTCCGATGATAAGAGGGCAGGACAGGGACAATCCCCGGTTCCCAGGATGCAACAGGACCGGTGGGCATCTGTTAGCTCTCCCAGATGTGCCCGCACTTCCCCCTTAGATGGATAAGAACGTAACTGTATGCGTGTATGAAGGCTACCATGCAGTGTAGCCTGCCTGTCCGAATCTGTATCCTGGTCCTGGCTTGGGTCAGCTGTGTACAAAGGCAAATTGATTCCTTTCTCTGTGCTTTAGTTTTCTCATCTATCAGTTAAACTTGAAAGTAGGTGCAACCTCCTGTGGTTGTTATGAAGACCAAGTTAGTAGGTGCAGAGCCTTTAGGTCAGGCCCTCATCCGCACTTATATCAGGGGCTTGTTATTAAGAACTAGGTCCTAATTGATACAGGAGAACGAACCTTTCAACCTGAAGGGTACTGGGGCTGAGTTTCTGTTCTCTAAAACTGAAGAATGAATTTTAGGAACAACAGAAGTTAAGAATAAAATATATTTATTGGGGGAAAGAAAGCTTCCATTGCCCCAGAAGCTGTGTCTTCCAGGGGTTTTTATAGAATAAAATCTTGTGAGGGGAGGCTAAGGTGGAGAACATGGGAACCCGCTAGGTGGGCATCAGATGGGACAAAACTATGGTCAACCAATGAGATTAGGAGCACAATTGCTCAAGTAAAATTGATTAAATGCAGGACCGAACAGGGAAGTGAGTCATGTAGCAAGTGTGCAGAGCAAGCAGGCACAAATACAGAACAGGGGCTTTTCCTGTAGGGGGCTGGGTTCTGGGCGTCCTTAAGTGAGAGACTCATTTAGAATATCAATCCTGGATGCCTACCTTTAGGAGGTATGTTGCTGCATTTGTTTACTCTTTTGTCTTGTGGTCTGGCCCACCACAGGGCTCTGTCTCTCCCAAAGTTGCAAGGTCATCTTATCTTTTATATTGTCTCCTTGAGGGCCTGGCCCTTTTGGCTGCCTATAATATTTCTGTTTTACCCAGCTGCCTACAACATTATGACTGGTGATTTGTCTTCAGTGGAGCATGAAGTTTTGAGCAGTTTTCATAGAATCACTCAGCATTAAAAACGTAACATATAAGGCCCAAAGGAATTTCCCTCTTATTCTTACTCCCTACCCTACCCTGATTGCTTACTTATTTGAAAGAAGTAATTACTTTGGCAGCAAACAAAGCCTAGTAATGTTCATTTAGAGAGAGAGAAAAAAAAAGTTCAAGAGTACTTGGAGTGAGGTACATGCACTGGCAAATGGATTCATGCTGCTGTGTCCCTGATGACCACTGAGTCTTTTCAGTGGAAAGAGTGAGGACTGGCATCCTGGAGTGGGCTCCCCTTACTAGAGGCAAGCCACAGCAGCGAGTTATCCAAACCACTGAAAACCAAACATCCTTCCCCTGCAACTGTTTATCTCTGGAGCTCTTAACAGGAGGTTGCAGCGTACATACAGCTTGCTGCTTTCCAGACCCCAGCCACACAGGCCCGGCCTGCTGTTGAGGCCCAGCCTCGTGTCCTCTGTGAAGCCCAGTGATGTGAACCTGCTGGCAAGGCGTTACACCCTGGCTTTGCAGCCTGACCAAACAGGGACCTTGCACAGAGGCGGGGAGTGGACTCAGCTCACCTTTCGACCCCAAAGCCTTTCACCTCTGGCTGTGGCCCGGAACCCTCCCCCGGCTGGTGTGCCAACTGCTCCCACTTCCTGCTTTCTTGTCCCCTCTCCCTTGGCATAACTTACTATAAGGGACAGATTGGGTGTCAGTCATTTCCTAGTCACAAATGCAAATTTTCTGGTCTGAGTGTGGCTGGCTGGTTGTGAAGGGCTTTTTTCCCCTCGAGAGGATTTTTCAGAGGTCTCTCTGGAAGTGAGGAATCTCTGGGAGTTGGGTTGGGGTGTGCGGAGTGCGCCTCAGAGCCCCTACCCCAGACCCCTGCAGGCAGCCGTGTTCTGGCCACTCAGAAAACCACACCAGGGAGCAAGGGCCTTGGCAAGCTGCCTGGCTTGGCTTTGATTTATGCGTTCTATCCACTTGAGTAGCTGCAGGGGCCAGCCTTCCTCCAGGTGGGAAACCGTGGGCTGAGTGCTTCACTGATGTCAGAAGCCTTGGAAGAAAAAGTGCTTTCTCATCTCTCCAGCTGGGCAGCTCGCCTAAGCTCTCCCTGGCCTGAGTCCTAAACTGTGACAAGAGAATTCCTTATTTACCTCCCTGGGTTACAGGGAGGATTAAGGGAGAGCTCCAAGGGAGAACTAATTAGTTCAAGCACTGCTGACTTTGGCAGGCTTTGTTTGGGTTTCCTGTTTTTCCCTAGCTCACAGGCACCACAATTTCTTTCTTAACTCCTAAAGTTTCCCTTGGTAAAAATCCTAGGTCCCTAGCTCAGCAGCATAATGTTTTAGATATTCATGCTACATAGCCTCTTTTAACTGGAGGCAAAGAAACACCTGCAGAGAGTTAATGAACGAGTCTTCTCTCACTGATGAAAGCCAGGGAGACTTTGTGAGTGTGGTTTTTCTACTTTGAGGGAAAGTGTCTTTATTTCAGGATAATAAGCCAGGCAGGCTGTGAGAACTATAGGGAAGTGATACAGAAACGCTAGTTGAGGTCTCTGTTTTGCCTGAAGGGACAAGCTGAGAAATGAAGCTCTTGGCACAAAGTTGCCATTAGCAACATTGGGTAAGAGGGGAGGCAGGATGGGTCCCTCTTGAGGAGGGCAGGACACCCTCTAAGTCGAGAGGCCTGGAAAGGGCGGGGCTGCCATTGACTGCTGGGCTCACAGGGGCTGACAGGGTCCTGTGTTCATCCCCAGCCCAGCATCAGTGGAGTGGACCTTGACAAGTTCCGGGAGATCCTCCTGCGTCACTGCGATGTGAACAAGGATGGGAAAATCCAGAAGTCTGAGCTGGCGTTGTGTCTCGGGCTGAAAATCAATCCCTAGTTTTCATATGCACTGCCACTCACTCTCGCTGTCTCTGTGCTCTTGCTGTTGGAATTGTTTCTGTGCTTCGCTGCTTGGGACCTGGTGGGCAGACTTTCTCACCATACTTTGTCGTTCTCTGGGAGGTGGGGAACCCCAAAGGCCTTCAAGGTGGCAGGCATGGGGAGGCTCGCTGAAACCTGCAAGCAGCAGCTGTGTCCTCTTTCCCTTGACCCTGGGCTTCCTGTGCCTCCCGGACTCTGTGACTTGCTCTGTTCTTTCCTTGCTACCAGGCAGCTAGGACAGCCCGGTCCATCTGTCCTAGCTCTTCTTATGGGCTTTCTGGTGAGGCCGAGTGGTGTGTGGCACCCGTGGCAGTTCTGTAACTCCCAAAGTAGATTGTTATGTGGAAATAAATCTGCAGTTGAAAACAAAGATGTACTGGTGGTTGTTTTCATGATCTCTGAGATGTACTCCATGATGGCTTGAAAGAAAAGAACACTAACTTGGAGGGGGTAAAGAGAGAGAGAGAGAGGGAGGGACACTGTCTTTCAGGGCTCTTAAAGGAACCTAGGGGACAGCATAGAGGCAGCAGTTGCCTTTTCATTGACCGAGGAGGGCAGAACTCTCATCCTGGATCAGGTTTTGTGCTTAGAGCTTTGCTAACTCCCTGGCCAGGCAGCAAGGACCATAGAAGAAATGTGGAGAGAACAGGTCACCCAGGTGTCTGCTCCCCATCCCGCCCTTCCTCCTCCAACCAGGTCTTCTGGTGAATCTGGAACCCCACAGGCTTCTCTTATGCCCCCACATGCCTGGTATGGATGGCTCTGCACACTGCTGGTCCACTGAGTACCCCTACTGACTTGTCTCCAGGGACTCTGACTTGGTCCCTATGACCAGAAAGAGGGTCAGGAGATTAAGAGTGACCTCTCCGTGCTGTCCTTCATTCTCCATCTGTCCCTGCCTGCTCCAGACCAGGGAGGGACTTTATACTTCCAGAAGTATCCTAGATGATTCAGAAAAGTCACTGGTCCTAACCCAAAGATGTTAACATTCACCTGGGGCGAATCTGCTTTTCATCTCCTCCAAAGCATTAAGCACTTCCTGTAAGCCGGTGGGTCTTAGTGCTTTCCATAACTGAAGCAGTTTACTCCTTAGCAAATCCCTGTGGTGTAGGCGCTGTTGTGACGCCCACCCTCGAGATGAAGAAACAGAGGCAGATGCTCTTGTCACTGGACCTCCCAGAGGTGCTGTCTGGATTCCATGCTTTCAATGCCCACATTCATTACAGCCGGTTATCCTGGGCCTTTTCAGGAAGCCTCAGCTCTCCTCACAGTCTGGCCTCAGCGAAGACCCCCGGGGAGAACACCTGTGTCTTCCTGCCCAGCCACACTTCCTGGGAATCCTAGAAGCAGCTGTGAGCATGCAAGCATGCAGTGGACTCTCACACTGCTCCCTTCCTTCTGAGGAGCCTCCTTCATTTTCAGAATTGAAAGTGGGGCAGAAGAGATTGCTCAGTAGAATAAGCGCTTGCCTGGCAAAGTGCAAGGGCCTGAGTTCAATCCTTGGTCCCCCCCCAAAAAATTTTTTTCAAAAATTGAAAGTGGCTAAATCTGCAGCAAAGAGAAGCTCCCCTATCTCCAGGATATCACTGTATTCTGCAGAGGATTAATTTTTCCTCTTACTCTCTGTGTTGTTGCGGTTAGATAGCAGAAAACCTTTTCTGTAGTTGGGTTTATTTTATTTTTATTGGAACATTTTCATTTTATGTATTTGGTACAGGGTCTCATTAAGCAGCTCAGACTCATAGTGATCCCCGTTTTCAACCTCTCCAGCACTGGGGTTACAGGCGTGTTCCACCACACTGGTCTTGGTGCCTGGCTTAGCGTGCCCAGGGGTGGGGCCAGCGCAGCATGTGGTGCTGGGGATCAAACACCGGTCCCCACATTTGCAGGTGCTTAGTCCACTGAGCTACCTCGCTGGCCCCGGAATACTTTGAATTTTGCTTTGAGAAATCCTACTCTATATGTTACAAAGCATTCTCTTCTACTTTTTTTTTGTGTGTGTGTCAAATGTTTATTTTTTGAGATTTTTAAATTTATTTATTTTAAAGATATTTTTCCAATTGTCAGTCAATATGATGCATATGGACATTTTCTATTTTAAGTTACAGGGAATCTGTAAGAGTATTTTTAATTAAATTAAATTAATTAATTTATTTATGGTGGAACAGGGGATTGAACTCAGGGCCTTGTGTTTACCAGGGAAGCACTTATTTCACTGAGCCATCTCCTCAGCCCCCCCTTTTTTTTAAGAGAATAAAAAATAGAAAAAAAAAATAGAAATGATATAGAATTTCTCTAAACAAAATGATGGGAATTCAACAATGGTTGTTATATTGCATATTGTTGTCTTTCAAAAGCACGCAAAATAAGTAAAATAAAATTGGTAAAATTAAAAGGAAAGAAAACAAAAAGTAAGCATCAACTATTCTTTTCAACAGAGCAGTAGAAGTCATCAGCACAACTCTCCAAGCTCTCCTGTGTGTATACACATGTATTTTCCTCCTTTTTTCTTTCTTTTCTCCTTTGCCTCGTCCCAGTTGTTCCTTCCCTTTGAACAGTTTCTTTCCCTTTCACAGAATCTATTGTACCGTTCAGATTTTGTTTACTTTTTTAGGTTCTTTTTTTTTTTTTTTTTTTTTTTTTTTTTTTTTTTTTTTTGTCTTTTTGAGACAGGGTCTCACTATACAGTTCAGGCTGGCCTTAAGCTCACTTTGTAGCTCAGGCTGGTCTCGAACTCACAACAATCCTCCTGCCTCAGCCTCCCGAGTGCTGGGATTACAGGCATGCGCCACCACGCCCGGCTATAAATTTATATAATTAATAAGTGTGAGTCATTGGTCTTGTTTTTTTGGGGGAGGGCGGAACCAGGGACTGAACTCAGGCCCTTGTGCTTGCCAGGGAAGCACTTATTCCACTGAGCTATCTCCCTGGCCCCTGGTTCTTTCTTTTTTAAACTTTGTCATTGTATCCATTTTGCCTGTCTACACATCCATTCCTCATGCAAAGTAAGGTTCCTGACATCAGTGAAAAGGGAGTTGTGGAGGGAAGCTCCGGGCATGCTTGCTGCCAGCCACCAGCCAATGCACAGCTCCGCCAGGGCAGTGAAGACTTTTTCTTGACTTATTTTTTTGAGATATGAGATTATTATTTTAGGGGCCAGGGATATAGCACAGTGGTACAGTGGCTGCCTACCAAGCACAAGGTCCTGAATTTGGTTCCTAGAACCAATAAATACATAAATAAAATAAATTATTCTTTTATTTACTTGTAAAGATAGCATTGGTGTTAATGACCTCAAAGGACATTAGGGAAAGCTTTCAATGATACTAATATCTTTCCATTAATTTATTACTCAAAAAACTCATGCAAAAATGTATTTACACTTTTTCTTTCTTTTTTATTTTTTTGCAGTACTAGAGATTGAACTCTGGACCTTGCACTTGCGAAGCAGGTGCTTATGCCACTGAGCTATCTCCCTAGCCCACATTTCTCTTTTTAAATGAAAATAAGTGTCTGCAAGAGGATATGTAATGATTATATTCACATTTTCAATGTTCTCATTGAGACTTTTCACGTTTCAATAACTAGTCATTAGTCTTCTGACTTTTGTTAATTACATTAAGTTGATTAAAATAGTTTATATTAATGCATCTAGCATGATTTGTCATATTAAATTATTTAATGTGCATATTATAAATTCTAGTCAAATATTATGGCACTAACTAATAACATAAATAAATACTGAATCATTTTTCAAATGAGACTTGGGTAGAGCAACTCATCCTAACCCAAAGCAACAAAGCAGATAATTATGTTCAGCTTTTCTTCAGGGGAAGCAGCCTTATTTTCTGGGTGAGAAAATGATGTTGTTGATGCCCGGCTTAGGTTACTGTTTTTCATAGGAGCATCACTTCCCAGAAACTGTAGCTTCAACCTCACAGAATTCCTTTAATCACTCTGTGTTCATTAGTTTGTTAGAGCTTCAGATTATAACCTCATTTGTTACACCCCAGATTTCAGAGAAGAGAACATTTCTCATCGACTCTCATGCCCGCTGTGATACACTGCATTCCGGTCCTCTGCTTGCCTACTAGCAGGATAACCTTGTGGCAGTGAGTACCTGGTGCTTCGCTCCTGCTTTACTTCAGTACCCCCAGCCATCCGGATCCTCACTGAGACCAGCCGCTCTGCTGTGAAGGGTTTCTGCACGGCAGGTGTCAGAGATCAGCTACCCGAGTTCCTTGTACTTTTGGTGGCCCACGAGAAGCATAGGCTTCATTACATGTGTGACTCCTCCTATTTTGAAAATACTTATGTGTTTAATAAACGCACATGCCCACACTCTTCTGTGTGATGGTATAAGCATGAACAAGACACAGCATCCAGGCGCTGCGGCCTTTCTCTCAGATGTGTGCAAAGGGCACTTGCCAGCCCCGGTTATTTTGTCCACTGCAGCCTGTTCCATGCAGAATGAGAGTGTTACAGCAATCCTTGTTGATCAGAGGCGAAGAAACTGAGGGGCATCCTTAGACTGGAGGGAACCAAACTTCATGACCCTGGCAGGCCCAGCGGAGCTCAGTACCCCAAGGTCTGAGCCCCAAGGCTGGGTTAGGAAAGCTGTTATGTGGGGCTTGGGGTTGGAAACAGTAGGCAAGGTAAGTCACAGAGGCAGAGCAAAGGCCACTATTCAGAGGGGATGGGTTTGCAACTTTGCATACCTAGCTGTCCTCTGCCAGGGGAGGGAGATAACAGGATGTGGGGAAGCTGTTTGATCTTAGCACACTGCGGGGCAGCTGCGGGGGAAGGGGAAGGGCGAGTGTGGTCAAGGATCACCCGGGATGAAAAGGTTAGTTCTTTCCAGTAATAGTAGGTGGTAGACAGAGAGCTGCAGAAGTTAAGAAGGCGACACTGGACAGCTCTGAGTCACAAGTCAAGGGCCAGATCCACAAGAGCAGTCGAGAAGGGAAAGAAAGCAACAGGGCTAGGACTCGGGAGAGTGGGGGAATGCCCAGGAAGACGGAGGAAGGACTAGGCAGCTATACTGGGAATTTATAAAGGGATATTTTGAAATACTTCAATTTTTTTTTTTTCTTTTTTTGCAGAACCAGGGATTGAACTCAGTCCCTTGCACTTACCAAGGAAGCGCTTATTCCATTGAGCCATCTCCCTGGAATTTTTTTTTTTTTCAGATGTTAGATTGCAGTTTCCCTCATCACTTTGCAGGGGAGGCAAAGTTCCAAATGAGTGACTTTTGGTTGTACCTAGGAGGGCCACTTGGTGCTTAGGGGTCCTGCTTCTATGAGGAGCTGGAAGTTGCCCACGGTCAGACCTAGCAGTGGCACTGAACCTGTGGCCTGAAATCTTGAATGTGAGCCCCAGTGTAGGCCATTTTATCTTGCACAAAATCACTTGACTGTCCTGGGATTATATTTCTTCTACACAAATGAATGGTCAGGGTGGTTGATTTCTAAGGTTCTTTTCAACTCTATCTACGTTCTTGATTACAATGAATACTGAAAGACTGATAATCTGATGGACCATCTTCAGGTGGTCATACCGATTCTGTAACCTGCTTTTGCTGTCTTTTGAGAATAGCATTCTCCCTCAGAGCAACAGAGAAGCTTCCTGAAACACAGCCTCACTGGAAAGAGTGCACACTCTTGAGTATCAAGTAACATAATGGCCACTTCCGGTTTCTATTTCTTTGACTTTACAAAAAGAAGAAGAGCCTGGTATTACAGGAACGCATCCGTAATCACAATTGGGAAGCTGAGGCAGGAGGATCTCTGTAAATTCAAGGCCAGCCAGGGCTACAAAATGAATTCAAGGCCCTGTGTCAAAAAAGACCAGAAAAAAATAAAAGAAAGAAAAAGAAAACGAAAGAAAGAAAAGGAACAAGAGTTTGAGATCAGAAAAAAACCATGACAGACAGCAGATTTCTCAATAACCTGATGAAGCAGAAATTGAATACAGACATTTGGTCTATCAGAATGGGCTCACTGTGTGGGAGACTCCTATTAGAAGCCATCCTTGCTAAAATAGTCTCATAAAAAAGAGTGGCTCAGGTCCAGCTATTACCTTCATGTCTAGAACCCCAGCTGAGAAATGGTGGCATCAATTAACCTGGCTATATAACAACCACGGAAGCCACAGCAGCATAATGAAAAGTGTTTATTACACACATGTGCTTTGTGGGACAAACTGTTATAACCGATGCTCCATTTTGTACCAAGCCACTGTTATGTTGTCATATAACTCAGTAAGTTTCCACTATAACTGTTAATTATTAAATGGCCAACAGCACAATGTGTCCAACCTGTGATTAAAACAATTTTAACTGCTTGTTCTAGAAAATGTACCCGTCTGTTGCAAGAACGTTACCCTTTGTTCTTAAAATTGCTTTGATTCTTGACCCCCCCCCCCCGAACTTCTTTCATGCCCAGGCCGCAAGACCACTCCTTTTGTGGTTTTCAGCTTTAAAAACCCTTGTCCCTCCCCACCTCGGCTTGCAATACTTGGAGAGCATAAGCCGCTGCTGAGCTCAGTGAAAAAAAGTGCTTTTTGAGTTGAGTCCGGATTTTGATTTTTTTGGATTACAACACAAACTAGATCACTCTTGGGGGCTGGCTATGGTAGATGTGGACTGTATCAGGAGGCAGTTCCAGAAGGTCTAGTGTTCCAAGTTTCTAAAGGAAAAGAGCCAGAAAATGCCTGTATTTTAATCAAATTGTCCTCAAGAGCATGAGAAAGTCAGGGTATCTCTAGAAACCCTATACAGTTTTGAGTTTTTCTAAAGTAGAATTAGAAAACAATTTTGTAGTTCCCCTAACTTGCCAAAAAAATAAATAAAATAAATAAATACAAAAAGTGAGAACTGGAGACAGATTGTTTGGATATTTCTCCCTTTTTCTTTTGCTCTCTCACTTATGGTTGTTTGTAGGACAACAAATTGTCATTATTAATGAAAACATTAGCAAAGCAGCATCATGTAAAGTCTGTTCTGACAGAAGAGGCAGTGTTTTTCTTTGGTACCTTAATTACAGGCATTGTTATTCAAAATTACTTGCTAATAACTGCAACTCCAAAGACAAAACCACAAGTTGCTTTTAGGAGCTGAAATGTGTCATGAAGTCTTTAAGTATTTGGGCAAAATTGGGCCACTTAGAAGAAATGAATGAATTCAATGTTAAATAGCACTAGGGTTCTGCAGGTAAAAAAGCCGCTATAATGAGAGCTCTCAGAGCTTGGAATCAGGATGCCTGATGAAATTCCTGAGCTCTGTGCTGTGTGGTTTCTCACATCTGTCTAGAGTCACATACAAGCCGTCCGCACCTCAGCTTTCTCATCTA
This sequence comes from Ctenomys sociabilis, assembly GCA_004027165.1. Classification (NCBI taxonomy): domain Eukaryota; kingdom Metazoa; phylum Chordata; class Mammalia; order Rodentia; family Ctenomyidae; genus Ctenomys; species Ctenomys sociabilis. Next base: position 13,561 of record PVKA01009305.1, on the reverse strand, counting down.
TTCAATGGAAGTGATACTTCACCAAGGTCGTGGAGATTGTTTGAGTGGGTGAGCTAAAGTATATGAGAATATTTTCATAGATTACAGTGTCTATGGGAACAGTGGGCGGCAGAGGTAACGATGGGGGAAGGGACAGATAGATTTGATTCTTCATCTCAAGTACAGTGCTGTGATCCCTTGTTCCATGCCTGCTCCCCAAGCCCCTTAAATGTGTTCCCCGCAGCCAGCCAATGAGCCTTTATGGGTCTGTGTGCCAAACATCAATGTTGAAAACTCCTGACTTTATAAATTTATTGTTACTCAGGGTTACATGCTTGCATTTAATTCAGTTCTCTTATTAATCTAGCCCCTATTTATAAATTTGAAAGACTAGAAAACCTTTCTAGCTTCCCTGCTGGGCCCACGTTTAGCCTAAGGAATCGAAGGACTGGAAGCAGCATGGTCCTTGGCTCCAAGCATCAGGCAAGAACTGTCTAGCTGATGGCAGCAACTGAACTCTAATGAAGGCTGGTGCTGAAGAAGAGGCGCTGTCATTATTATTATTGTTGTATTTTAGGGAAGGATCTCCAGGGTGTTCAGGGTCTCACTATGAGATTGGACTGGTAGTAATCTGCTTGTTTACAGCCGTCCAAGAGCTGGGATTACAGGCGTGCGCCACCACGCCCAGTCTCAATTGCAGTCTCAGCACACCCTGGGGGCGGGGCTGGCATGGTAGACACAGGCATTGAACCCAGGCCCCTGTGCCTGCTTGCAGGTGCTTTAATCCACTGAGGTATTTGGCTGGCCCTCATATTTGCCATTCCATTGTTTATTTGCTTATTTATTTATTATTAATTTTATCGAGAAACAAATAGCAATGGGACAGTTTCAAAACTGATTAGTGGGGCAGTTTCAATAATTAATACATCGCATGTTGTCTTCATAGTGGTTATTTCTAGTACAAGATGCAGACATGACATCCTGTCCAAACAATATTAGTACAAATCTTTCTTCTCATTGAATTAAGAGAAAGCAGGTGTATATCTATCCTATGTATTTTGTATATAAGATACAAAATGGTCCTTCCTTTGTATCCCCTTTTTTTGTTTAGTTTTGTCAGAGATGGATATTCTTTTTCCATTTAAATAATGTAGGTGTATGAGTTCAGCCAAATAATCCAATGTAGTCCAGTAGTCCATAATTGTAGGGGGTCGGGCTGGGGAGATAGTAAGTGCTTGCCTGACACGCAAAAGGTCCTGAGTTCAATTCCCAGTATCTCAAAAAAAAAAAAAAAAAAAAAAAAAAACCACCAAGCCAATTGTAGGGGGTCATCTGTAGGACTGGAAATGTCAGAAGTTGTTGACTTGAGTCTTTCACAGCTCAGTATTGTTTTTGTTTTTGGTACCAGGGATCAAACTCAGAACCTTGGGCTTGCCAGGCAGGGGCTTATGCTGCTGAGCTATCTCCCCAATCCCTATTTCTAATTTAAATATAAGAAAATTTGGATTCAAGGAGGATAGGTAACTGGTCCAAGTTCTTTTAGTTAGTAGATGACTGAGCAGGACACAAATTCACTTGTAAAACAGATAAAGCTTCCCTCTTACCATATATTAGTCAGAACCTTTGAGTTGGGAGTGTACAGTGTCCTCTCCCGCAGGTCTCTACCCAGGACTCAAGTGAGCTTTGACACAAAGCTTGACAACTGGTCTGACTAGGTGCTGGACGCTCAGTGCCAGCCAGGGCAGAATCTAAAGGGTCATAAAGAATAAATTTGATAATCAAGAATAACACTACTTTAATGCAATATTTAAGTAAATCACAGTGCACAAAAATGCATATTTTAAAAGTACCAACATAGTAAAGATGGGATCAGTACAATTGACTTTTGCTTCAAACTCCAGTAGGTTTGTCTTTGTGCCTTAAAATTTCAGTCTGGGGCTTAGGGATATAGCTGTGCAGCACAAGTTCCTGCCTGGCAAGCACAGCCTGAGTTTGATTGCCAGTACAAAAACAATTCAATTTGGGGAGACAACTTTGTATTTTTCAATTTCTTTCTTTTTATCATCAAATGTCCAATTTAATGTCCTCCATTATTCCAGGGAAACTAAATGGCTTTGCCCCAAATGTCTCCCAGACTTCTCTTGTTCAAAAGCTCATGAACTTAGTCTCTGGAGGAAATGCAGAAGAGAGAAGAGGGTTTGGGTGAAAGAGTAAGGGGTCCTGGGGAAGCAGAAGGGCAAGCTGGGCTCCTCATGTCCACGAAAGGGTGTAGGTGAGAAAGGCAAAGCGTTTTTCCTGAGTAGGAAGAAGAATGCAAGGTTTCTGGGTCCCAGAACATTAAATTATTCTTGAGTTCATTGCAGGGCTCTAGGGAAGAAGCACAGCCTTGGAAAGGAAATTCCAGGAGCTGTGGTCACGTCAAAACCATTTATGTCTGATGCTGAGCTAAGAGGTGGAGAAGCAGCACACTCAAGCGCCACCGTCGCTATCACCATCACCCTTTTCCTTTTTGATAATGACAATATCCCAGCTCATTCTCACGCATTTAAGAGATCACACTTAAGAGATCTGAAGGTTGGTTAGTACACTAAGAAGCTCTGTTCTACGACTTAGTTTCTTTCTTCTATCAAAACTAGCTGACTGCTTTTACCTAGGCGGGAATAAATTATAACCCTTATATTTCTTGGAGTACAGATGGTAGAGACACAGAGAGAGCATGCTGTACACATGGATGGGGAGAAGGGGGCACAGAATCCTGGAAACCCCAGGCTGGTAGCACTGTGTCTTCTTTATAAACTGGAGCCACTCTGAGTCAGTGCTGATTACTATGTGCATGAGAATGGGGATCTGTAGCAAATGCTAATATTGCTAATGACATCGTTTTGCTGAGTGATTATCTGAAGGCTGTTCCCAGCTGCTCCCCCAGATGATAGCATTTGTGTAACTCCAAATTAAGTCAGAGGTGGAAACAGCAGCATTATTCAGTCAGAATGAGCTGTGGAAGCAGGCAACCTGTAATTAGCTCAAGTTACTGTTACCAGGGGGCCGGCAGGCTGTTTCACATGCTGTGAGGCTGAGGCTGACCTTTAACAGATGTGGATTCTCAACATATAATCCCAGAGCCAGGAGCCCATAACAATGGAAGCACTGTAGCTGGTTGCTTCCTCTTTCCTTCTCTATGTTTTTGGGCTTCTAGTTGTCCTTGCTGAGATCTCTGAAGGAACCAAACTAGGTGGCCCCGTGTGTGAAGGTGGATGTGGTCAATCCAGGGGTCTTTGTCAACTGAAAACATCACTTTTGCCAGGCCCTTGAATGCTTTCTGGATATTTTACCTAGAGTTTTGCATAGCACGGCCTTCCTGACCAGATCCTTTCTAATAACATAGATCCAGGTAAGCCAAGGTGCAGGTGATCTCAGGAAAGAGAAACTTGTTTCTAGGACTGGGCTGTTTGACAAAATGCCTTGAGCTGCTGTCTCTCCTGCCCACAGCCTGCCCTGCTAGCAATCCAAAGAGAGAACTTGCTTTTATGAGTCCTCACCTTTGAATACTAGCGTGCTCCAGTTCACAGAGATCTTAAATGGCTCTCTGTTGGTGACAGATTTTTTTTTTTTTTTTCTTTGCAGGTTCACATCCAGTTTCAGGCATTATCAAAAAGTAATGGAAGAAAACTATCCCAGTCATAGCCTAAGGGTTGTGAAAAATAGCATGTTTACTTCTTTCTGGGTCACTCCTTTCACTAAGGTATGATGGCTAGAAACAAGGTCAGAATCGAAAAGAAGAACCGAGAGTCTTGCTCCATGTTCAGCAATGAGCTGGCTTCTTTTTCTTCATTATTCATGATTACCCAGGGTTCCTTTGTGGAGATGACAATCTGGCTGGAAGGAGAATGCAGAGGGTATCCTGGGGCCCTTCAGTCTTACGGGGGCAGCAGGTAACATGAGCCTGATCCCTGGAGTCTGTCTCAGGGGGCTGTCTGATTTCCAGGGGTCACTCTTGCACTTAGGGCTTGGCTCAGGAGGCCTCTAGCTGTGACAGTGCCTCTCAAGATTGCCTTCTACAGCAGTAGCAGAGGAGTTTGGTGATTGATTTCTTCTTGGAGATCTGAGAATCAGACTTATTCTATTCCTTTTAAGGCTGCAAATGTGGAAACACTTTACCTTGGTGTCTTTGTTTCCTCCCTGGCTTTTTCCTGGACTTGATTGCAAAATGCTGAGGAGGAAATTCTCACTAAAGTATTAAGTGGGCTCTCTGGAGCAAAAGCCATCTTTTGTAGCTTTCCCCTGCTATCTAAGGTTGACTAGATAATCAACTTGTCTCTGAGAATAATCTGTTCTGTTGTGTCAAGAGCCAAGGATGTATGTTTTTTAATATCTCTTGTAAACAGCCTAAGAAGGCAGAGGGGTTTTCATTTTCACCTGATGAGTGATTAACAAATTAAAATAATTGAAGGGGGCAAGGGATAGAGCTCAGCAGCAAGTGTCTGCCTGGTAAGTTTAAGGTCCCAAGTTCAATTCCTGGTACAAAATAAATGATTGAGGGGCTTGGTTCTCATTCTACTTAGACTTTCAGGAATACGTGTCTGAAAATTTCTTATTCTCATCTCCTGTGTAGTTAATGAGTCAGTAGGGACCTTGTGTAGGGGTTGCTTGAGCTCCAGTAGGAACTACCTACTATCCTGGCTCTTTATCTTTTGACCTTTTAAAATTAACAATATAATATTCATGTGTAATATAATGGCACCTTGTAAAGCTGCTTGTCTCTCATTAGAAGTCAGTGTCTGATTTAACAGTAACATTTTATCTTTCTAGTCTAATGCACAGGTCTGGTTAAGTCTCCTAAGGGCCTCAGTGTATGTACCATGGTCATTTGAAAACTTTTTCAGATCTTGTTTAATGTATTTGAGGTTACTGAGAAAAAAAAAAAAGGACTCACAGACATGGGTAGAACTGAGTTCTTCACCCACATTTTGTAAGGGATTCTGTCCTTGAGGAACTTGAACAAAATCAAATATGGATGGGTACAGCCCAGTAGGGGTTTGAAGTAAAGTTGACTTGGAAACCTTGTCCTTAGGATCTAGAAGGCAAGGGAGGGGAACTTTGTTTAGAGTTAGTAATTGTAGATGAATCACATTGTACCTCAAAGGCCATTTCATTTTCTTGTGTCTTACATCAACACTTTGAACACAAATAAGGATTTTCTCTTAATATAAAGAAAATCTAAACATAAGACTTTCCCCTTCTCTCTTATAGTACAATTCAGTTGCAAAAAGTATCATAAATATCACTTCCCTCTGCATACCACTTTGTCTCTAGGAGGTAGGTAGGTCATACATGGGTGCAGAAAAATATTAAACAGCTCTTGATTAATACGTGGGGGTTGAACAAATTCCAGTGCTTAAGAATATGTTCCAAAGGAGTAAGATAATTCAACATTGAGTTTCCTGTCTGTAAAACAGGTCTCTTTTAATCCTGCTTGGATTTTATGTGCTCTTAAGGCTTTCCACGAAGTGCCCTGCTCCAGAGCAGTGGCTGCAGCCTGGAGAGTGACCAGAAGGTGGCTCAGGCCAGGCTACCTTGCTGGCAAGTGCCCCACCTTCTCCAGGAGCTCACATTCCTAATTCCAAACTGTTTTCAAAACTACAACCCATAAGTGATTTTCACCGTCATGGTCAGGTTTGAAGAAGGAAGCATTATTAGCAAAATTAAACCAGCGATCAAGGCCTGAACAACTGCTTTCTATGTCTTTGAAAGAGAATAAGAGGATGAAAAGGGGCAGCTTAGAAGTGAGTTGGAGCACTTCCCAGCCTGCCAAAGGGGGTCACCTCTAGAGACATGGAGAGGTAAGTAATGGCTCAAAAGATCTTGCCCTGAACTTTAGACAAAGAAGTTCCTGGGATATTTGTGTTATCTATCTAATCACCTAGCCAATCTCCCTCAGCAGCAAAAGAAGGCCAACGTTTATTTAAAATGGTCTTTACAGATTTTTATGACTCTATCTGTAATATACTTATGAAACTCACATGTTAAAATCTATAATCATTATACAGAAATCACAATTCACACATTAATGAAGGTACTTTTCTCCCCTGCACGCATAACTGAGAACCAGTATAGGAGAGAGTCAGGAGGTTTGGCCTTTTTGATAGTATAAGGGTGTGAGACAACAGAGTAGTTCAAATACTCTTTCTTAAACAGCATGTGTTGTAAGTATGATGCTTAGAAATAGCTCTTCTGGTGTCACCCAGAAGTCAATCTTTCCACTGTGTCTCAGGTTTCAATTTCCTGTACCCACTGAATGGGAAATTACACCCAGAACACTAGGTGGGGGCACCATCATCTTATGTTTTTCCTGGACTGGCAAAATTCATAGTTCTCACCTGGGTGAGAGATGGGGGTATGTGTTCCTTACCTAAGATATTTCCTCTGTCTTTGGCATTGACAAATGCCCATTTTCTATGGACTCAGCTTGAAAGTTCTTAGTTGTTGAATAGGAGGGAAATGTTGGGACTAACCTCTATTCAGAGTTTCTGATTTTTTAAAAACCTCATATCTCTTAATAAAAGGGTTCAGGGAAAGTATAAAGAGACGGAAAAAGATAACAAAGGAGATCAGGGAAAAGTCTTCTCGGGCTCATGGTGAGTTACTGAGGGGATTTGTCCACAAGTCGTCTCTCTCAATTTGGCAAGATGAGAACGAGGATGCCTCTTTAGAATACCAGTCCCTGGAGTTTCTCCTTAGGAAGTGCATGGGTGCATCTGTTTCATTTTTGTCTTGAAGTCTGGCCCACAGAGGAGGTGCCTGTCTCTCCCACATTCGCAAGGCATCCCATCTTCTGCACTGGCTCCTTCATGAGCCCAGCCCTATCTGACTGCTCCTAATATTGTATCTAACTTAGTTGCCTATGCCACTGGGATGACAGGACTATGTCACCACACTTGGCAATCTAAGTATTTTGGGAAGAAACAAGGCTTCATTTGGCCTTTGCAGATACTCGGGCAGGCTTTTGCTTTTTTCTTTTAAATTTTATGTATTTGGTACAGGGTCTTACTACGTAGGTTTGACTCTTAGTGATCCTCCTGTTTCAGCCTCCCCAGTACTGAGATTACAGGCATGTGGAATTATAGGCATGGGCCACTATGCTGGGTTCTAGTGGCGGGCTCCGCATGGTATGTGGTGCTGAGGATCAAACCTGGGTCCCTGCACTTGCCAGGCAGGTGCTCAGACTGCTGAGCTATCGCCCTGGCCCCCTGGGCAGGCTTTCTTAAGGAGGTGATTTTCGGCTGAATACATTCAGTTTAAAAGATGATTAGGAGGCAGCAACAAGTATCCCTCGGATTCTAGTTGGGAGCTAAAGCCACGTTAACTACACTCACATTTAATAAAGGCAGCAGACGGTGACAGTCAAGTCTATGTCTGCTATGCTTCTCACATTCATGAGGCACCCAATCGTGTTCTTGCGCATACCCAGCCCTTATGCATTTAGTTTTTATCTAATAATATTTTTTATTTTATCAAATCCATCTTGTCAAGGTATCTTAAAACTGTCTCATTGATATTTGTACTTCAATAAAATAAAAATTAAAAAAATAATATTTTTTATTTTTATGTATTTATTTGTATTCTAGGGAAGGGTCTACAGGGTGTTCAGGGTCTAGATTGGACTCGTGGTGATCTGCCTGTTTACAGCCTCCCAAGAGCTGGGATTATAGCCATGTGCCACCATGCCCAGTCACCACGCCATCTCAGCACGCTCTGGGGTTGGGGCTGGCACTGTAAGCCCAGGGGATCAAACCCCCAGCCTGTGTGCCTGCTTGCAGGTGTTTTAATCTGCTGAGCTATTTCTCTGGCCCTTTTAATAATATTTTTAAAAACAAATTTTAAGATGAATTTTGGATACGGGATATGTTTGTATTCAGTTTTCTAAACACATTTATGCTAAGGGATCTATTAGACAGTTTTCTTTATTGTGAGAACCTAATAAATTTAGGAACATGGAGACATGGGTTAGTGCAACAGGGGCATTTAATTTCCTGGGGATGTTGAAAGGTATGGAGACTGTCATGGTTTGTGTCTAGTTGTCCCCACAAACGTCTAGAGATTGTGGTTAACTCATGATCCAGTGCTGGGGTTATGGGCGTGAGTGCTGCACCCAGCCTCAGATAGCCTGGATGCAACATATGAGAGATGGGCTTGCTCTCTGGTGCCTTGTGGCCACTTCTCCTCCCTTTTGCTCTTGCTGTTTTGCTGCTTTCCGCTGCCATAAACTGCAGCTCTCTGCTGTGTGCTAGTCGGCCTTGGAGCCAGCTGAGTATGAACTGAAACCTCTGCTATGAGCTAAGTGAACCTTTCCTTCCTTTATTTTGGGTGTCAAGTATTTTGTTCCAGTAATGAGAGAAAAGTAATGGAGACAGGGGTCTTTCAAACCCTACCAGTCACTCATTTCTTTAATTAAAGCTAAGGCAGGGGCGTCTACTGTGACCAGAAGACTGGACCAGCTTCCAGGGAGAAGGTGAAGCTAGGTCCCTTCAGAGCCCCCGTCACTGCCCTAGGCTGCTCCCTCCCTCAGGTTGCCATAGTACAACTCTAACAGGGTTCCTTAGATGCAGTGAGGACAAGGCTCAGCCATTTATTCGATGGATGATGTCAGTTAGAGGAGCGCCTTGTAGGAGTCCCCTCCAGGCTCTCCTCTCTGTCCAAGAAAATATTTATAACACCAAAGATACATTATTGGAATCCCACCAAGTACATTCCAATCTACCATTCCCAGTGCAACCCGTGGTGAAAGTAAAGACACTAAAACATATTTATAATTATTGGGAAGCCAAGGGGCCCTAAGTCTGGTCATGAAGATGGCTTTCTGGAACAAAGAGGCTGTCCCAGGGTGGCATCCGGGTTTTATTCAGTGGAGGAGTGGGTTGAGGAGGAACGACTGAGAATTGCGGGAAGTAAGTGAGTGTGAGCTGAGCTAGGCAGGTGGCCTATATTTACACCTGCCATATGCGGAGAAAGTAATTTGCATTATGCTATTGAGATAGTATCTAATGTTCGGGGATCTGGTGCTCAGCCAAAATGGAGACAATCGCTCTTCTTTCCAGGTCAGCTGCTCAGGTGGTCCTCCACAGCGCCTGGCTTGGGTCCAAAGTGAAGCTGCATGGTGAGGAATGTCAAGTGGCTCCACCCTTTCAGAGGAACAAGCCTTTGGAATCTTTCCTCTAGGGAATTGGACACAGCAGAAAGCCTGAGAAGCATAAGGGACAATTGTCTGTCACCCAAGTGATTAGCAGGAAGAGCTAGATGCTTTGTGGCACTGATGCAGGAAGAGGCTAAGCCCAAGAGCAGGAAGTAGATGCCAGGTCAAATTCCTTCCGCTCTCCTCTCCTCTTTAGAAAGCCCCTTTTGAATTTCCTCAGAGGCTGTCCTTTCAGCACCTTCAGCCATGGTACCTATTCTGTGCTGGGGAGGCCCACAGGTGTAGAGTTGGGTGAAGAGGGGCAATCTGGCTGGCTAGGGCTCTGGAGAGGGCGGAGCAAGAGGAGGAAGGAAGAGGTGGAAGGTGCATGGCCTGCCTTTGGAGTGCTCCCCAGCCTACATCCATCTTTTGGAAGAAAAGGCTCTTCACACCCAGGCTCCTGCCTTCTTCCTCCTCTGGAGCCAGCCTGGCATGCTCTCTTCAGGTGATGAGCAATTTGTTTGTGGCTTTCCTTTTCAGGAAATTTTGCATCAGTCACAGCAGCTAAATTAGAAAAAGGAAACTGAATCAACATTCCCACAGGAGGCCCTGCAAAACCATTAGTTTTATTTTAGACACAAAGCCCCCAAACTTAAATTGTTGGTGCCAGAAAGAATGCACTCAGACAACAAGCAGAACTGGACAAGGCAAGGTTCAAAGTTCTGCAGTATTATGGACTGCTAAGTTAGGTAGGAGCATAGGCAGTCACACAGCGCTAGGCTGGGGAAGGGCTCTGTGGAAGATGAGAACATGTTCCCACTGTGGTTGGAGGCACATTTGTTAAAGGTTAGGCCTCAAGGAAAGATGGAGTGCATAGACCTACCTACCTCAGGACCTCACTGTTGCTGAGGATGGCTGTGGGACTTTTCAGGTTATTTTCCTAGTGGTCATCCATACTACAAGAAGCAGACAGGATATCCTGTCCAAACACTGTTAGTAAAATTTTTCTTTTAATAGAATTACACAAAAGTACTGCGTATTTATCCTAACTGTACTGTTTATACAAACACAGAATGGTCCTTCCTTTGTATCCCCTTTTTTTGTTTAGTCTTGTCAAAAATGGGTATTCTATTGTCATTCAATTATTATAGGTGCTTGAATTCAGTGAAACAATCCAACACATTCCAGTAGTCCACAATAATAGTGAGTTATCTGAAGAACCATTTACAGCTCAGCTTATTATTATGGCCTTATTTTATATACCTCATTTTTATACTTTTCTACTGGATGGTTAAGACCAAGATAAAGCAAGACCTATATAACAAAAAATGTAACTTTTATATCTGATGAGGTCAGTCAAGTCCCTTCAGGGTTTATCCTGTAAGCCTGTACCTCACTCTGTAGATCGTTTATCAGTGTCAGCCATGTAGATGAGTCACGGCGATTGCTTGACCAATTTGCTCTCTGTGAAAGCCTGAGAGAAAGTTTTCTCTCCATGTGACTCTCCTTAGGCACACTATAGATCATCGATCACATTCCTCTGTGGCCCCATTATCTCTTTGATCAGAAAATTTGGGGCACAACTGAGTTCCACGATATTGCAGTATTGCAGGTTTTCCTATGTTCTGAGTCTTCACTGACCTTGAAAGGCTAGGGCCAAAATGTTCGTTGACCTTGTAGCCCTTCCATTTCTCCAATTTTTGATCTGCAAACTTAGGTTGTTAACCTTCCAGAATCTGAGTCAGCTTTGAATGAATCCTTATTTCTTTTTCCCAAAATAAATGTCCCCCCCTGTGGTTCAGCCAGTGCTTAGCAAACAAAGCTGAGCTTATGGACCTGGGTGATTGGTAACAATAACTTAAATTTGTGAACAAACCTGACCACTTAAGTCTACAAAAATTATTTCTTTTGATTTGGAATTGAAGTTTGGCACATTTAAAAGAAAACTGACATTATTCTGAAACATGTGCTGGAATTTACAGAGGAAAGAGCAGGAGAGCTCTGGGATTAGATTAACTTCAAAATAATGGAGACACAAATACAGAGGCAGCAAATTAGTCAGGAGTTCCTCTGACTGAAACTGAGAGGTAGGTTCAAGAGGGAGGGCAGTTGATGATATTCATTTCTCCACACACTTTTATAAAAATGTTATTCTATAGAAAGAAAAAGAAGGCTGGGCACTGTGGTGTATAGCTATAATTCCAGCATTCAAGAGGCTGAAGCAAGAGGATCACCATGAGTACAAGGCCATCCTGAGCTTGTCAAGTGAGTTCACAGCCAGTTTACACTACACAGTGAGACCTTCCTTCAAAAAGCAAAAAACAAACAAAAATTAAAAAATGAAAGGAGAAAGCAATATACTTCTTAACTCAGAGATCTCAATTCTGATAAGTTATCCTAAGGGAAGAAAACCCAATACCTGTCTTAAAAGAATTTTGCAAGACTACTTATAATCCTTAAATTCCTCATTGTAAGGAAATGATCAAAGAACAGTAAAGTAAATGTAATAATATAATGCATAAATTAGAATATAATGCTTTCAAAAGCAGTGTAATGAAATTTCAATATACATATAAAATAATAAAATTTTACAAACAAGTACAAAATTGTACAAACAAGATAATCTAATTTTTTCCCCTATCTTTTCTTTTGGTTCAGGGGATTGAACCCAGGGTCTTGTGCCTGACAACCATACATTATACCTTTGAGCTATTATGCCTCTAGACCAACCCCAATTTTAATTTTACCATGTGTGCATCACCATATAGGGGAAGGGGGAGGGAACATTCACCAAAATGTTAAAAGTAGAAGCAATGGTTTAAACACATACCCCTGTCAGCCTGGACTCCAAAGAGATATTCAGACCACTAGGATAGGGGAGACTGAAGCAAACAGCGATATCCTTACTTCAGGTTGGGTGCAACCTGTCAAGGGTGAGAAGGCCACAGTCAAGGAACAAAGGAAGAGACCCAGCTTCATACAGCAGCCTAGGTATGGGAGAGGGGTGTCTTGCTGAGGAAGATGGAAAATTTCAAGTTTCTCAGAGGTCCTGGGTAATGCAGGGAGAGAAATACAGGATGGCAGTGGTGTCTTGATTTTCAGCGTGTCATTCTGTAGGTTTATAGAGCCTTCCTTAAGTCTGACAATGAGGCTTGGGAGTCATCCTGATAAGCAGAATTATTTTTGTTTTTCAGACTGTATGAGGGGGCTTTCTTGTTGGAGTAGACTGGTCTGTTGAAATTACTTCTTTTCCAGTTGGGATGGGCCTAATTGTGAGGACCTAACAACCCCAGTGTTCATGAGTGGGAAGCTGATGCCTTGTCCAGAGGTGTTGGGAGGATGGGTCATTAAAGGGATTCAGTTCATGTTATTAAGAGCCTCAGCACTGCTGTGAAGGAAGGGGTCTGTCCTCTGTGCCTCTGGCAAATGTGTGTGTGCTCTATTTGTCTTCTCCCTTTCTCCAAGTGAAGGCACAGGAGTAGTATCCTTGCCAAACACTGATACCTTGACTTTGGATCTCTGCCCTTGAGGACTGCTAGGAACAAACTTCTGTCCTTTGTGAATTATGATCTCTGCAGGATTCTGTTCTCACATCACATCTGGCATAAGGCAGTGGGTACACGGGATGGGAACGTACATGAGTTTTGTGTTTCCTTTAAAGTTTTTCTTCCTTCCTGTTAGACATTCAGTAAAGACCATGGCTTTAAAGACTATTTTATTTTATTTTATTTTTTATTTTTTATTTTTTTGTCTTTTTAAGACAGGGTCTCACTATGCAGTTCAGGCTGGCCTCAAGCTCACTTTGTAGCTCAGGCTGGTCTCGAACTCACAACAATCCTCCTGCCTCAGCCTCCCGAGTGCTGGGATTACAGGCATGCGCCACCACGCCCGGCCTAAAGACTATTTTATGAATAGTGGAAAACAGCTATGTTTGGTGTTAAGGCAGGAGGGTTGCTATTTCAAGTCCAGCCTGGACAATTTGTGGTTTCATGACACCTTGTCTCAAAATAAAAAATAATAAAAGAATGAATGTAGTGCAGTGTGAAAGCACTGGCGTCAACCCTCATTCTGCAAAAAACAAAAACGAAGCAAAGAAATTCCATGGCAGTGTATCCCTGAGCGAACTTTATGGCGTACCTGGATGGGGAGGGACACTGGGGTATCTGGAAGCCTACACATCAGTTTGCTGCAGAAATCGTTGGCTTGGCTGGGTGTGGGGTAGTGGTGAGTGCTTGCCTGCTCTGCTGAAGGCTCTGGGTTTCACTCTCAGGGCCACAAAGATAAACAAAGCCTTGCTTTGCCTGACATTTGTAAGAAAAAATGTGGTAAGGGGCCAGGGAGATGGCTCAGAGGAATAAGCACTTCCCTGGCAAGTGCAAGGGCTTGAGTTCATTCCCTGGTTCTGCCAAAAAA